>PVHP010009406.1:0-50516 GCA_004024765.1 Zapus hudsonius | reverse complement strand
TAAGAACTTGAAATTATTCTATCCAGACTAGTCCAATACACTAACATTAAGTGTTCTAGAATTTTCTCAATACTAATTGAGCCACCTGTGAGATGCAAAGTTGAGAGCCACACAGTTCCCCCTCTAAGAAACTCACATAGAGCTGGTTATGGTGGTGCAGGCCTGTAATCCTAGAGGTAGGAGGACCATGAGCTTGAGGCTAGCCTGGCTATATAGCAAGTCCCAGAACAATTTAGAACACAAAACAAAATAGAAACATCCAGTGCTCTGAGTAAGTCTGCATGCTACTACTATGTGTATCATATGGGTGTCTATAAACTAGTGAGCTAGGCATGAAAGAAACTTCCAAAATGAAATGTTACGAGATTCCGTGAAGTCTTTATTGGATTTTAGTAGATGGATTATAGTGCAATTCTCCAAGGCAGTGACATTAAGGGAAAAAAACCTTTAAAAACAATGAGACACTATAATAATGGAGGAGTTGATAGACTCAAATCTGAGAAAGCTGTATTGGTCTATGGGAAATTCCTTAGCCATTGGATCTTATTTATCTCTATATCTTTTCTAAAAAATGCCTAAAATAGGATATACTTCTTGGGCTGGAGAAATGGCTTAGCGGTTAAGGCATTTGTCTACAGAGCAGAAGGTCCTGAGTTTGAATCCCCAGTACCCACTTAAAGCCAGATGCACAAGGTGGCACATGTGTCTTGAGTTTGTTTGCAGTGGTTGGAGGCCCAGGTGGGCTCACTCTCATACTCTCTCTCTCTCTCTCTCTCTCTCTCTCTCTCTCTCTCTCTCTCTCTCAATAAAAATATTTTTAAAGATACTTCTTCATGCTCAGCACAGTCCCAGAGTCACAAGAGATTTTTCTAGGGAAGGAAGGATGATAGATGAATGGATGAATGGAAGAATGGAAAACCAAACAAATCAATAGTGGAATCATTTATTCACCCAAACAAACCAACCAAAACAAAACGAGAAGAGTAAATAATGTCAGGGAAAATGGGCCAAGAAAAATGTTCATTCTTGGAGTAGATCTAAAGTTGATGTTATTCCAGCTCTTTCTTTGGTGCTAACTTTAGTGTTCCCTTAATAAATACATGAATAGAAAATCTACTTTTTGGTAACTAGAAAATTGTGAGGTTATGTATGTCTATAAACTTTAAATATTGGGTAAGTATTGTAATAAGTATTGTAAGTATTGTAAGTTCATCGCAGTACTATTCAAGAATATCCCTTGATATGTGGCCTAAAATCTGTCTCTTTCAAGAATTAAATAATGTTTTCTTTTTGGGAAGGGACTTGGTAAATAAATTATTCTAGAGGTAGCTTTTTGAAGCTAGTCTTAATTCCTGAATTTAGGTCACCATCCATCACCCTCCTTTTTCTCTGTCTCCTTGGTTGTTTTGGTTATTACATTGGTCCATTTTCTGTTACTTTGATAAAATACCTAAAGCATGACACTTTATAGGGAAAAGAGATTTATTCACAGATTGGGAACCTGAAAGTCCATGGTCAGGAGCCCTCACTGCGTCACCTCTGATGATAGCCCACTGGTGGCATATGAAGGCAGGACAAGAAGCCAGAGCACCAGAAAGAGCTCAGTTTTGTCATTTATTTAATTTTTGTGGGTTTTAAGACAAGGTCTCAAGTAGTTCAAGCTTGCCTCCAACTTGCTATGTAGCCAAGGATTATCTTGAATTCCTGATCCTCCCGCCTTCCAAATCCTGGTATTACAGGAATTATAAGAACTCAAGGTCCCAAGAGAACTAATTTAATCTCTTCCAAGTACAGGGTCCCCAATAACCTAACAACTTCACCTCTTAAAGGTTCCATCACATCTTAATATCACTGTACTGGGGACCAAGTTCCCAGCACATGGAACTCTTGGGGTCACAAGATTTAGCCTTCTCCAGACTCTCTCCAAATCTGCTTTGTCTTTCTTGAGGTGAGGCAGCCAAGAGCACATGGAGCATGCCAGCTGGTAGTTTCTGATAAATGAGCTATCATTTCCCTTCAGAATTCCAGTATCCTATTCAGGGCAGGCATTCTAGATTCCATTGGAAAACGCTTGCAGTCTTTTTCCATACTCGGATTGGGACAACTGCTGTTACCATCTTCACTTCAGAGATAAGGAAACCAAAAGTCATAAGAGCCAGAACTTGAATGTCTGATTATAACTCACACAGTGATGATGAGGAAGAGGAAGGGCAGCTTGCTAAATGCCTACTAAATACTGGGTGCAGCACTACGACGTTCAGGTTTCCCCGCTGAACTCTTAAAACCAGTAGCTCTGCCAGCAGAGGCTCAGGACAGATGGGTGGTTTCCAGAAGGTCACACAGTGCTAAACAGAAAAGCATAGCATCTGAATTCGGATCAGACAGATCTGAGAGCTCTTGGTCTTTAACACCCCCTTCCCCACCAGATCCTCTCACTCCAAGTCCACTGTTTCATGGACTTGTCTATCAGGCAGTGACCTCTCAAAATCTAGAAGGCTATCCTAGGTCATATCTAAAAATTCAGATTTATCATCCAACGGGTAGGTATTTAAAGGAAGGCCAACACTCCCAGTTAGAAGTTACAGTGCTGAAACAGGAAAGTCCTGAAAATAACTGCCTCTTTCCTAACAACAACAAAAACAGTTGAGAAAACTTCTACAATTCTTCTGATTTATCCCAATTATCTTGTCTCTGGAAGAGCTAATGTGTTCCTGGCTTAAGACACTGCTTCTTATGGGCTGGGAGAGAGGAGCTTGTAATATTGAATAAACTGAAAGACTATCTTGGTCTCTGATGACCTAAAATAAAAGATATGTAGAAGCACACTATAAAATAGATCATAGCTTAAATTGATTTTTTTCTTCAGAAAAAAATTTCTTTCAAAATAGATTTCTGAATTCTTCCACTTTGACTAAAAATCAGCTCTGTATATCTTCCCATTTAATAACCTCTTAAGATTTATGATTTCATGTATCTTCTTGAGAGGTTGCTCCCAGCCGCTCCCCTCATGTATTTAACTTTTCTTCATAAGCCTTTTCTTTAGCAGACATGTCCTCTAGGAATATCCCAAGCTCGTAAACTGCTTTTTCATACAGTTTGGAACTGTAAAACCCAGGCTGGAAGAACAGCCATTAAACATGTATGCACAAAACTGAGTAATGTTCTGTTTGTGTTATTACTATTTTTCTTCATCCCACATCCTAAAACAAATGCACTGGCATTTTCCATTATGTCCAATCAGTACAGAGTACCTAGACCCAGAGGTTCATAAAACCATCAGCCCCCTCTCTAGATATGCGTGTGAAATTCTTCAGTTCAGGCTCTATAATATATGTACATATATAAAAAAGAGGGAATTCTAATGTATGTGCCATTGAGGTCAGATGATGGAGAATCTTGCATGCCAGACCAGGAATGTGAATTGTGTCCTATAGAGGAGAGCCTTATATGCATATAAATTCTATGATATTAAGTGGCTGAGGGCAAATGAACAAATTTGTCCTGAAAGAATTTAGGAAAACTTACCACAGATGTCATATTATGAAATATGTGATTGAGGTTTTACAAAGGAAATAGAGCTTCACAAAGTCACAGCAACTTCTGCCTCTGACCAAAATGGAGTTACAGAAATTAGATCTGCTTCCTGCCCAAGCCAAAAAAGAGCACAAAGACAATAGATATAGGACGCCCTGGTGTTCTGGCAGGCAGGACAGGGCTCTCAGAGTGGTCAGCCAGCACTGGAAGCTCACAGGGAGGGAGCCCAGTGGGACCAGAGGTCTCCTGGAACCCAGGGAATGGTGTGAAGAATCAAAGGCAGCAAGAGCTTTGGAGAAGCACGATGAAAGGAGATTGCTACAGAGACCATATTCCTAACCTTTGGGACCTGTGCCTTGAGCCTTCAGCTGAGCACCAGTCAGCAATGTATGTAAAAAAAAACTACCAAAAGCCTGGTGTGGTGGTGCACGCCTTTAATCCCAGCACTTGGGAGGCAGAGGTAGGAGGATCTCCATGAGTTTCAGGCCAGTCTGGGATTACAGAGTGAGTGCCAGTTCAGCTGGGGCTAGAGTGAGACCTTACCTTGAGAAACCAAAAAAAAAAAAAAAAGGAAAGAAATAAAAAGAAAGAAAGATGAAAGAGAAGGAGGAGGGAGGGAGGGAAGGAGGAAGGAGGGAAGGAGGAAAGAAAGAAAGAGAGAGAAAGAAACCAAAACTTGGAGAGAGAACTACCAAGGTTCAAAGAATAATCCCTGTATCTCATCTGTAGTGTGAATTGTCCTCAAACACCACAGTAGAAAGTTCTTGTGTTCAGGACTACAGGAAAAGTACCCAAAAAGTTGCCCTTCAGAAGTGGGACAAAGTGAGCCAGAAAGTAGAGACTGCTCCAATAGAGCCTGGCTGGGAAAGCTCTAAAACAAGCCTTAAAGGAATGAAAGTGTTTCTACGAAATTTAGTATGCTCTGAACCATACCCCAAAGTATTCATAAGAGTACAAAACATGTTGGAGGCTCACCAAGGTAAAAAGTCCCAGTGTCTGTCATTCAATCAAAACTTACCAGGCACACAAAAGCGTAAGAACATGAGCAATGGTGAGGAGAAAAGTCAGTCAATAGAGATAACTCGCAAATCCACCAACACGAGAATAAGTAGACAAGAACATTAACCCACTGACTATAACAGTTCCATGTGTTCATGTTCAAGAAGACAGCTGAGGGACTGAGCATGCAAATTACAGATTCAGGGCTGGAGAGATGGCTCAGCGGTTAGGGCGTTTGCCTGCAAAGCCAAATGACCTGGGTTTGATTCCATAGTACTCATGTAAAGCTAGATGCACAAAGTGGTTCTTGCATCTGGAGTTCATTTGCAATGGCTAGAGGCCCTGGCGCACCCATTCTTTCTGTCTGTTTCTCTTCTTTCTATCTCTCTGTTTGCAAATAAATAAATGAAATATTTTTTAAACATGCAAAAGTCAAGGAATGGAAAATGCAAGAAAGACAAATTTAAACTAAAGCTGTGAAAAGTACAATGCCAAAAATGACAAACATCCAAAAAAAATGTAAAAGTGGGTAAAATATTTGAAAAGACATTTTGCCAAATTAGCACATTCTAAAAAGGATATATATATGTATATATATTCATTGCTATTCATTGCATCCATTATATTCTGGATGCAATGAACAGCAGATTAAACTGGGCATAATAAAAGACTATCTTGAAATCATGGTAATAGAAACTGTTAAAAGTGGAACACACAGAGAAAGTTCTAGGATACAAGTGGCTGAATTATTAATAATCTATAGGAAAAAAACAAGCAACATGTGAAAGAAACACTCCCCCTCCCACCATCCCACTGAAGAGGAGGAGGGGGAAGCATTAGAGAAATATTCCAATAATAGTGACCATGAACTTTACAACAAAGTCACAGATCCAGGAAGTTCAATGAGTCCAGAACACAGGCAAAAAGAAATTATTACTGAGGTACAATAAAATTAAACTAGCTTAAGCCAAGGGTCAAGAGAAAAACCTTTGAAAAACCTGGAGAAGAAAAGATATTACAGTCAAAGAAGCAAAATAAAGAAAACAGATATTTTACTTCCTAAAATTATCTATGGACATGTTGAGTCTAAAGTTCATATAAAAATAAAATAACCTTTTAGAAAAGCTAAGTTTGCTAGAACAAAGTAGAAAGAATTACTATCTGATTTAATACTGATAATATAGTTAAATAGATCAAGGAATGTGATGCAAAGATGAATAAAGGTACAGTCTAGGCAGTTCAGAAATACAACTACACCTGTAAGGCCAACTCATTGTACACAAAGATGCAAATTCATGGAAGTGAAGAAAGAATGGTCATGTTAGCAAATGGCACTTATTATCCATATACACAAAGAAAATTAAGAAACAACTGGACATGATGGTGTCGTGCCTGCAATCCCAGCACTCAGGAGGTAGAGGCAGGAGTTCAGGGTCATCCTTGGCTACACAGTGTGTTTGAGACTAGCCTCAAACTTTCTTTAAAAACCAACAACAATGACAGGGAAAATAGAAAGGAAGAAAAGAAAGAAGAACAGAAGCAAGGAAGGGAAGGGAAGGGAAGGGAAGGAAGGAAGGAAGGAAGGAAGGAAGGAAGGAAGGAAGGAAGGAAGGAAGGAAGGAAGGAAGGAAGGAAGGAAGGAAGGAAGGAAGGAAGGAAGGAAAGAAGGAAGACACCAAGGGAGACAGAGAGAAAAGAAGTTCATACCTGGTACTATTTACAACAATTAAGTCAAAGTGGATTAAGTCCTAAGTACAAAATGTAAACCTACAAAGCTTCTAGAAGGAAACATGAGAGAAACTCTTGGGAATCTTGGGCAAAGCACCACAAGCATAAGCTCTAAAAGAAAAAGAAAAAACATTCTTGAGTTTACCAAAATTAAATACTTCTACTCTTCTAATGAGAATGAAGAGATAGGTCACAAACCAACAGGACATATTTATAAGCCACATTGTGATAAATAACTTGTCATATATATATATATATATATATATATATATATATATATATGTCATATATATATGTCATATATATATATATAAAGAACTTTGGACACACAATAAAGTTAAAAACCTATCCAAAAAAATGAAAAAGTGGGAAATACTTGAAAAGTCATTTTTTCCAAATGAGCAGCACATTCTAAAAAGAAAGGTCTTTCATATAATTAGTCATTAGTGAAATGCAAATTATAACAATGAAGAACAAAAGGTGACTTCTCTCTCTGGACTGTGGTGCCTAGATGATTGATTAATGGTGTGTTTGAAGTTGAAACAAGAAATGAAATTACAGCTAGAGGTAAAGTACTGAATCTTAGGTACTTTCTGAGGTGCAAGAAGGTCCTACCTGTAGGGCAGAAACATCTGGTCAACAGGTAAAGATTTTTTTTTCAAAACACCATCAAATATTTTTTTTAGTTTTATTTATTCATTTTCAAGGAGAGAGAGAGAGAGAGAGAGAGAGAGAGAGAGAGAGAGAGAGAGAGAGAGAATGCACCAGGGCCTCCACCTAGTGGGTCTGGCTTATGTGGGTCCTGGGGAATTGAACCCTGGGTCTTAGGCACTAGAGGCAAGTGCCTTAACCCCTGAGCCATCTCTCCAGCCCAACAGGAAAAGATTTAAGGCCAGAACTGGAGAAGCTCATAATTCATGTCTGGATACAAGACTGCTAAAAACAGGCCACACTAAAAAGCCTCCTTAGTCAAGTGACTCCTCTCCCTTGATATGGCTGTTTGTTGGGATGGAGGTGTGTGTGTGTGTGTGTGTGTGTGTGTGTGTGTGTGTGTGTGTGTGCACTCACATGTGTAGTATTCTGAGACCAATCACCACAGCAAGTCAGATAACCAGAATAGGTCATTGAGACAGACACCAAGGATATACAACACAATAGAAATCCAGAGACATAACAACAATAAGCAGACATAAAACTCACCCACCATGACTCAGAGAACTGCGCAGAAGAGGGGCAGAAAGATTATAAGATCCATGGTGGGGAGAATATCCAGAGACATCACCCTCCTCAGTAACTGCACAAAGGGGGAAAAAACTGTCTCCTCTGGTGTAGTTCATAACTCCCTATCCTATAGACAGATCCTGTATGCATACGGAGGATGGACACCAGTGAGTAGGGGACAGAGAGGTGGGAAAAGGGGACACCTTCACAAGATGTGATCATACAATGTATATACTTATTCATAATAAAGATATAATTAAATAAAAAAGCTTCTGAGGTGTGGAGGTGTGTGCTGTGTGCACTCACGTGTGAAGTGTTGTGAAAAGCTTCTGAAGTTACTCCACTGCCTCAAAACCACTAAGCACTTGTTAAGTGTTTGTGAAATTATTTCATTTGGTTTGAATAAGAAACAAAAAGCATTTTCAACTGTCATCTTTTCCTCTGGTCAAAGTGGCATAAAGATAGTAAGCCTGAGGGAAACGCATTTTAAGACTGACCTTTAGAAAAGGAGAATGCATAGCTTTAAACCCCACCTGTATACAAGCTGGTTTTGTGTGTGCCTCATCCTCTATGGCTACCATCAAAACCAGTACCCTAGCCCCTGGCACACACCACCTCCAAGACTGGGTTATGATCACCATCAGTCATAGCCAAGTAACAGCAAGCTGCATCACTAACAGAGGAAATGAGATAATTACATGCTAGAATCTTGGAGCCCAGCCTAATACTAGATGGAACTTTGGAACTGCTTTGTAAACAACAGACAGCCATTTCCACCAGAACAAACTAGAACTTCATGGCATGCTGATGAACTTGGTGAGTGTGTAGTTCTGTCATTGCAGCTTCCCTTCCACTAGAAGCATGATAATTAGGGGCACCCCTGGGCATTCTGCAGCTTGCTGACAAAATGTTTCCACTCCGGCATCCCCAATGCAAAACTTACAGCTTAGACACTTTGCAGCTCTTAGCAGTACACAGACAAGGTGCATCTGAGTCACATTATCAATGAAAAAGACTTCCAGAGGCAGAGAAATCCATTCAAAACTGATGCCTGGAAACTTTTTTCCTACATAGGATTTTCTCTTTCAAAGAGCAAGTAAGCCTTATAACACAGAGACATATAACACAGAGACATCTTAAAGAAAAAGTGCCCCTTATGGGAAAAAAAGAGCAAGGCAGCTTTGAGGACTACTTAATCCGGAAGCTTTCATGCCTAGACTGCATATAAGATGCCTTTGGTTTTCAGAATGTTTGGATCTGTTGTTTCTTTTTTTTTCCCTTTGGATCTGTTGTTTCTTAATGTGAATATTTTTTATTATTTCAATATAAAAAAAACACAGATCATGTGCATTCAGGTAAATGCCTCTTCTGTGACGTAACTCATACCTATAATCCCTAAATTTGGGAGGCTGAAGCAGCAGGATCTAGAGTAGGCTACATAATACCCAGCCTCAAAAAACAAAAAATTAAATATTAAATTAAACAATAAATGTCTCTTCAGAAAGTAATTGAGAACCAAACCAAGACATAGAATATTATTATCATCTAGAAGTTTCTTTGAGTCTTCTCCCAGTCACTGATGTCCCTTCATAGATTACTGCCTCCTGGCTTTAACACCATACCTTGTTTTACCCATTTTTGAGGGTAATGTCAATGGGATTGTAATTGCTACACCTGGGTTCAACATTATGTTTAGATGTGTCCATGCTTACATATGAGCTTCAGTTAATTATTCTCTTATCACAACATACCCAATCTATGTTAAATAGATACTGAGTTGTATCCAGATTAAAGAAACGATGAATATTATAGAATTCATAAGAAATTATATAAATTTCTTCTGTTGACCATATAGATGTATTTCTCTTATATGTATGTTAGGAATTTCTGAGTTTCTAAGTGGTTTTCATAGATGCTACCATAAACAGTTTTCAAGTGTGGAGATGAGCAAGAGTCCTACCTCCACAGCAAGTCAGATAGCCTAGGAAGGGATAATGGAGACAGACACTGAGGATACCCAACACAATCCAAAGCAGAAATCTAGAGATTCTTTAGAACTCAACAGTAAATCATACCTAAAATATCCCACCATAACTCAGGGATCTGAGTGGGAGAGGGGTCAGAAAGATTGTAAGAGCCATGGTGGGGAGAGAATATCCAGAGTCATTGCCCCCCCCTCAGCAACAACACACAAAGAAAAATAAACCTACAATACAATCATTAACCCCCTACCCCATGATCTGGTCCAGCAATCCCACTGAGGAGAGCCCCCAGCAGGTTGGGGACAAGGAGGAGGGAAATGGGGATACCATTACAAGAGTTGCTCGTACAATGTATCTAATTACTGACAATAAATATGGGAAAGATGGGAAAAAGTGGTTGAACCAATTTACACTCCCAACAGGAAGCATTGTAGTTACTTGACAACTTGGCTAATTCTTGGTAGTATTGCGTTACATTTGAGCCATCCCTCTGGTAACACAGTGGTTTTAATTTGCATGTCTCCAATGACTAATGATGTACCACTTTGTATGTTTACTGGTTGTTTAGATATCTTCTTTAATAAAGTGCCTATTCAGGTTCTTTACTCATACTTCCCTTGGCTTATTATTTTATAGGAGTCCTTTATATATTTAGACATTTATAGTATAATTAATTATACATTGTAACACACTGTAAATATGTTCTATTACATGGTTTTGATGAGCAAAATTTCTCTAATGCAATCTACTTCATCAGGTATTTATGACTAGCACTTTTATTTTCTTTTCAAGAAATCGTCTTTGTCTACCTTAAGAACTTAAAAATATTATATTCTTTTCTGAAAGCTTTACTGTTCACTTTTCCCATTTAGAGCTGCAGTCTACCCTGGATTCATTTTTGTATATTATATAGAGAATCAAGACTCATTTTTTTCTATATGTTATCCATTCTTGCCTTGGTTATTTGTCTGCAGTGAAGGAACTGTGATTTGAATCACAGAGTAATATTCATTTGTATAGATGTCTATAAAAATTTGTGTCTATATATCTTCTATATATTATTATCTCACACATATATTTTCTCCCTCTGAGAAAGAGAAAGAGTAGAGGGCTGGGCAGAGGCACATTGTGTGACATTTTATTTATTTATTTATTTATTTATTTATTTATTTATTTATTTATTTATTTGCATGTGTGTGGGGCAAGACAGGAGTCTCTCTTACTGCTGTAAACAAATACCACTTTGGATCTAGCTTTACATGAGTGCTGGGGAATTGAACCAGTTTCAGCAGGTTTTGCAGCCAAACTAATTTAACCACTGAGCCATCTCTCCATCTTACATGGCATTTTTATGTTCTTATATATAGTCAATGCTATTATTGACGTTTGATCCCAGGGCAGTTAACAAAGTCTCATTGGTACCTAACACTCAACTGATAAAGAGAGAAACACAATCACACTCCATTTCTGGCATAAGGAAATTTTCTTCTTTACCAGCAGCAAGATAAAATGGTGCTTTGAGAAAGAGTACAGAGACACTTCAACCTGAACAACTGTGAAGGGGTGGAGCATCAGCTTTTGAGCAGTAATAAATCATTCATTGATAACTTATGGATAGCGTGTCTTCACCCCTTCTGCAGTGGTGTAACTGGGAAATTGTAGGAAGGTCCCATGACAGGGCAGGAAATTACATGGGCATATTCAGGCCCTCCACGAAAATTCTGTAATCATTATTCTTTCCACAGCTCCTGAGAGAGGGGTTAGCATGAACACACCTCCCTGGGAACAGTGTCCCTGGAGTTGTACAGTAGAGTTCAGGACATCGGCGGTGACAGCATGCCACTGTGCGCAAATGCACACACATCTTCCCCAGGTTCTGAGGTGGATTGTTGTTAGAATTGGAATGCCCAAATGTGCTGATATTATGTGCTTACTAGTAGTTATAAGTGAAGCTTCAGCAAAGCCTTAAATATATTTTAAACAAAGTGCTTTTATAAAAGAACAGACTTCATAATATATTATAACTCTTTAGACAACACAAACCTCTCTTTTTGACTATTTCTAGTGCTCTGGAGGAATACTCATCAGGCAAGTAAAAGCCTGTCTACAGAAAAAATGAGCTATTATAATTGGTGCTGGTTATTTCTGTGCAATTAATCTATAAAGGTTTTATAAAATAGCTTAGGTGTCCAGTTAAAAGCTAAATGGCAATGTGGTAACTCTGTTCCCCAAACACAGTGGTCTGACACATGCTACACCTTAGGAAGTTACTGCTGCAGTGTTCCCATTATCAAATAAAAGCATGAAGTAATACCTAACATGCCCAAACCATCACAGAGCCATTAAGACTAAGGGGCTTAAAAGAAGATGCAGACTTGCCTGAGCTTGATCTGTTTCTAAGTGAGGTCTGATTTCTTTCGATCCCTATTTGAATGAGGGTTAAAGTTTCAGACTCTGCTGGAAGCCACTTGGTAGGATGGGAAAGCGCAGCTGAATTGATATCTGCACAGATTAAATAACAGGGAATGCCTCCCATCACTCCTGCTAATACTGCCTTAGCCCTATTAACAGGCAAAATAACTCATCTAGAGAGATGAGTTATTCTCTATGTTGTTCCTGAAAATGTTCAGTTAGCTTCCACAGAGGATACACAGAGGAGAGTGTAGCATCGATCTGCAAGCACTGCAATGTGGGAATGTGGCTCTTATAAGAAAAACAAGGCTTGCAGATTTTAAAATGAACAAGACATTGCACCTTATGCTACATTCCAAAAGAGCAAATGTAATTCAGAGCAATAGTGTTCTACAGTACCAGTCTTATGCATAGTAATCTATAGGTGTTGCAGTTGGAGGATTTGCATATGTCCCATCAAATGCACAAATGGCTGGCACATCAAGTTACCCTGGACTTAATACTCACCCACCACGACTCAGGGAACTGAGCAGAAGAGGGAGTGGAAAGATTGTGAGAGCCGTGGTGGGGGAGAATATCAGAGACTTGGCAACCCTCAGTAACAACACACTTGGGTCATGAGAACCCGGCTGAAGACTGGGCTATCCATGGTCCCCTACTACAAAGACTGATACAGACGGCCAATGGAGGAGGATATCCAGCTGACTGGGGATGGGGAGAGGGGGCAACGGGGAATTGGGGATAACAACTCATTGTTGGCCCACTAAACAATGTAAGTCATTATGGACAATAAAGAAAATTAAATTAAATTTAAAAAAAGAAAAGAAAATTCCACCGAGTTGAAGAATTGCCCTTTGCAAAAAGATAAATGCCCAAGAGAAGTGTCTCGGGGAAATTCTGAGTACATTAAGCAATCAGATCCTCTCCCTGAGAATTACTGAGACTATTAGAGTCATTTTTGTCAGGTAAAAGGACAAGGCACTAGAGTGGTGAGAACTGAATTAGAAGCATTCAAGTAGAATGTAAGTTGTGGGAGGCAGACGTGTGCAGATCACCAGCACAGCTTTGAGTATAGCAAGCAGGCAGCCTTCAGGTTGGGGAGAAAGGGACAAGGTCCCAGCAGGATGCTAAGGACAACCAGCCAGCAGTGGGACTCTTTGTGTCTAGTGGGAAATGGTGCCTAGAGCCAGTTCTACTATGGTTCTGCCTTTTAGAAAGTTAAGTTTTCCACAATCTGCAGAGAATCACTTGTCCAGTCTCTACCTCACTCAGATGTGTCTTCTTTTTATTTATTTATTTATTTATTTATTTATTTATTTATTTATTTATTTATTTTTAGTTTCCTGCTACACCCACAAGGCTGTGCAAGAATAGCTATTCCTCCCAGGTCCTTTGACAAATGCCAGCTTGTTTTCATTAAGGCTGAGGGATTTAGCATTACGCTACCTTGGAGTTTTAGCATAAAGTTGCACCAAAGTGAGTACCTTCTCTACGTTGTTCCTGAAAATGTTCAGTTAGCTTCCATACAACCACCTGCCTCCTATGCCTGAGCCATGAAATGAGACCTCATTTGAAATTTTGAAACTACGCCATGTGACACTGGGATTAACCGCTCTAATAATCTGATTTCACAGCTGTGGAAGAAAGCTTAGTTCCAACATCAAAGATTGTTCTAAAAACTCAGATGTTACATATAAAACCTCATAGAAGATGCATAAATATCCAAAAATGACAGCTGTTATTCAGTGATTTCTTCTCTGGTCTTGGTTATTTCTATTGGGCACTTTTTTTTTTTTTTTTTTTTTTTGGTTTCTTGAGATAGGGTCTTGCTCTAGCCCAGGCTAACCTGGAATTTACTATGCAGTCTCAGAGTGGCCTCAAACTCGCCTCCTATTTCTGCCTCTTCAATACTGGGATTAAAGGTGTGTGCCACCATGCCCTACTCTATCTGGTATTTTTTAATTGAATTATTTTGTTTTATTTACTTGAGAGCTCTTTGTCTTTGTAATACAGTGCTACAACTTTCCTCTCATGACTCCATTCATTTTGTCCCATAAATCTGGGTATATTGTTTTCATTATCATTCAGTTCTAGACATTTGTTGATTTCCTTTATGATTTCTTAAGTATCTATTCATTGTTTGATAGCGAGTTGTTCAGTCTCCTGCAGTTAGTATATTTTCTGTTATTTTTGTTGTTGTTGTTTAATTATAACCTTATTGCACAATGATCAGACATAATGTACGGAGTTTTGTCAATTTCCCTGTATTTACAGTGACATGCTTTATGTCCTGATATGTGATCTGTTCTAGAGAAGGTTCCATGAGCTGCTGATAAGAATGTGTATAATGTACAGTTTGGGTGGAACGTTCTATAGATAGCTATTAAGTCCAATTAACCTATGGTGTTGTTTAGCTCCGTTATTTCTCTGTTAATTTTCTGCTTGGATGATTGATTATCATTATTGATGATTATTAAAGTCTCCTACTATAATTGTATTGGGATTTATTTCTGGTTTATTGTTGAGTACATTATATTTTATATAATTTAGTACATATAAGTTTATTATTATAATATCCTGCTGAGTAGGAAGTAGACTTCTTTTAAAGTCTATTTATCATACCTGCTTGTTTCTTTTTTTTTCCATTTTCTTGGAAAATCATTTTCCATCCTTTCACCCTAAGATTGTTCCAAACTTTAATGTTGAGCTACTTGCACACAGCAAATTGGTGGATACATTTTTTTTTCTGAACCAATCTGTTAACTTGTTTATTTTGATTAGGGAGTTGAATTCATTAATGTTCAGAGTTACAACTGTGATATTTGAGTTAGTCCCGGTCATTTTAGAGGCTTTGTGAAGTTTGGTGCACAGGGTAAAAAACTCACCTGGGCTTGACCACCCAGCATTACCTACTACCTGCCCTTTGTAGTGCAATCAGCCCAGGACTCTATGGGCCACAGGTCTGGTGCCACAGGCCCAATAGTGTGGCAGCCCCCTACTCAAAAGAGGACCTGGTACATGTGGTGAGGAAGCTCACCTGAGCTTGAACATGCAGCTATCTCACTGTCTGGTGCCTTGCCTGGGAGCCCTCCTGGGAGCTGTAGCAGAGCCTGGAACTTTGAGGGTGAGATCTGTTCTGGGGATTATCCTGGGGGCTAGCTCCAGGTCCCCTCTGTATCCACCCTTCTTTTGGTTTTGTTTGGTTGGTTTTATTTTGCATGGGGGAATCCCTTCCCAGTAGACCTGCTATTGCTGGGCTGGGCAGATGTGAGCACTTAAGAGGCAGGGCCCAGCCAGTAGAAGCACTTCTCCACAGCCACCCCCTAGAGCCAAACCTTGCTGATGGTATGATTGCAGGGTGTTTCTTGCTCCCTACTGCTTCTCTGGTGGGTCTCCCCTAGACTAATAGCTATACACCTTCACCTTCTGGTAGAAGAGTCCACTGTGATTTGCCATGTCTTCTTTCTCTCCAGCTTTGTTGGGCATGACTCCTAATCCACCATATTAACTGCAAATCCTGGTTTCACTTTTAATAGTTACCTGTGGTCAACCATGGTTCAAAAAATAGTAAGTGAAAAATTACAGAAACAAGCAATTCATAAGTTTTAAATACTTTTATTATAGTATATCATGATCTATTATTAGTTACTTTTATTAATATCTTAATGTGCCTAATTTATAAATTGAACTTTAGTACGTACGTATGTATATATAGGAAAAACCGTAGTACACATAGATTTGTTACTATCCATAATGTCTAGTGTATTAGAGTATATCCCTCATGAGTAAGATGGAAATTTTAAACAAGAAGTACTAAAAGTTTGTGGTAAGCTCATGATCTCCTCTAAAATCTGATCTTCTAAGAGACTGTAACAGTGATAGGAAATGAGAGAGGCTCTATGTGAAGAGAGCGAGATGGAAGAAAGGAAGTTCTCTAAAACCAAGATTAATGAACTATTAGAATTATATGTGTTAAATATGACTAACTTCCTAAAGAATTCTGTTACCTTAGCATACATTCTAGATCACTATACATGGCAAGCTAGAAATGATTTTGCTGTCCTGCTCTTTCTGGGACCGATTGTGGAAAGACTTTGTATATGTGCATAGAAGTATATGTATCAATTGATCAACCATTAAACCACTTTCAAACTTCACTCATCTCATACTTCCTTTTGTCTACAGTGAAATAAGTTTCTGAAGCAACAATTAATTGCTTAGTGATGTTGCCACTCTTGATAATCATAGTAATAAGCAACGGGGTCAGTAGGAGTAAAGGCTCTCATTAAAGAATGTGGCCGTGCATGGTCAATTCTTGATTAACACTGGAAGAAATACCTGTACCTCAGTAACTTTCCTAGGTTATTTGGCAACAAATCTTCATCTAAAATGGGAGGAAAACTAGTTGATACCTGCATTAATTAGAACCAATCGGATGAGTTTGTATTATAAAGAGAATTGATTGCGTTAGCCCACAGGATATGAGCTGGGCAGTTCAATGATAGTTGCATATAAGCCTTGAATGCCAAGGAACCAGTAACTTCTCAGTCCACATTGGCTGGATGCTTCAGCAGTTCTAATTTGGCACTGAAGGTCAGGAGGGTTCCTGGAGAGCTGCTGGTCTTCAGTCAAATTGTAAGGCTACTGAAACTCAGTTCTACTGCCGATGAAGGATAGTCAAAGTGGGGTAGATATACACATGAGTGAGTGGATGGTGAGGGGATCCAAGTAGAAAGCATTCACCAACAAGTACCACAGGTAGCCTGGCAAACAGGGGCTGTGTTCTCTTGGAACTGATTTCACTGGAAGGACCACCCACTCTAGAGGAAAGCCTTCCCCCTCAGTTACTCCTGCTTGGAAACAACCTCATGGATCCACCCAAAAGACATGTCTCCTGGTTCCTGATCTGATCTAGTTGACAACAGAACTTAACCAACACAGTAACTCTTGGTTTCCAGAATCTGCCTCCAGTTCATCTTTTTGCTAACACTATAGTAATCCTTCCTGCACGCAGGCTGAGCTGTGAGCCTCTGTTCAACATTCTTCATGATTTCCCTTCCCTTTATCAAAGGCTCAGCTCCATCAAGCCTTCAAGTCTCAGCTCAAACCTGCCTCTTTTGAGAGGCAACTTTCCTCCCAGAAAGATTTGGATGTTCTCTGTTCATTTATTCCCATAGTACTCTATGAAATACACTGAAATAAGCTTGTAAATTTGCGTGTCATTTTCCTCAAGTTCTTCTTGACCAAGGCTTCCATTTTTGCATCCATAATGTTTGGTATCAATTTGGGTGCCCTGGGATGTAGATGTAGCTCAGATGGCAGAGTACTTGCCTAGCATGCATGAAGCCCTGGATTTAATCCATAGCACTCTATGAAACCCAAGTGCTGCCATATAATCCTCAGCAATCAGGATGTAGAGGCAGGAGAATCCAGAAATTTCAAATAATTCTCAGCTATATAATGAATTCAAGGACAGCCTGAGATACATGAGACTCTGTCTAAAAAATGAAAAATCTAAATCAAGATGCCCAGAAATTACTAAGAAATATTTTTGAATGGATGAATATCCAGAGATGGCATTAAAACTCCTGATGAACCTCTGGAACACCAAAGCATACTTTCTCTGAGATATGTACATAATCATTGAGATATATTAATGTTGAAATAGTAAGTAATTGGAGAGCAGCTACTATACTATAAAGAGCTAACTCTGCATTTATAAATAATTCTAACTATAATAATTTGGAAACATTGTTTAACTCATTTTAATTGGAGCAGTTATTTTGCCCTAACAACACAGGAGAGAATTGCTGATGTGTGTAATTAATGAGCAACAGATGAGGAACTGTAACGTTGAAGCCTTTATTGAGTGTGAATATATTTTTAGACTCTAACTATATGGATATAGAGAATATAGATTGCTAATTCATTGGGAGCATTGAAATTACTTTGACAAAATACATTTTACCAGTTTATTGTAACATAAACAATTTCTGAACCATGAAATGAATCACTTTAGAGCTGGGGTTTTAGCTCATCTGGTAGAGTGTTTATCGAGCATGTATGGAGCCCTATGTTCTATGTCCAGCCACATAAACCTAGCATATAATCATATACCTGTAACTGTAATCCCAACACTCCAGAAGTGGAGGCAGGAGGATAAGGAGTTCAAGGTCACCCTCAGCTACACAGCAAATTCAAAGCCAGCCTGGACTACATTAGCCCCTTTAAAAAAAATCACTTTGAACTTTATAATCGTGGGGCCAAAGCCTGTAGCTTTTTAAACAGGTTGATAATATCATCTTGTACCTATGCATCTAAGGTCTTCTCTCCAAAGAGGTTGCTTCGAAAAGAGATGCCAATGTGGCCATTGTAAGAAAAGATACATATGCATGACCAGCACTAGCCCAACTCAAGTCCTGGAGCACATCCAAATTGGTACCAAGTCACTACCATCTTGTGACTTGTGGACAAAACCACTGCTGGCTGGATATTTTTGATATGTGAAAAGTTCATGTGCTCCCAGCTGCCTGGAAAAACTGGAAATATTCTTGTTCTTTCTATGGCCTGTGCTGAGCACCTGCTGAGCTCTTCCTGAGAGAGAGTTGCCCCATGGGAACAGCCAGGGGAGGTCAAGCTGATTTCAGGATTTCACCAAAAGAAGTTGTGTGGGAAATCAGATGATCAGCAATCTAATAGCAGATTCACTCATCGCTCTGAGGTTACCCCTGAGATAAATTACCTAGCATTGCTGAGCCTTAATTTAATGTTCCATGTGGTTTTAAAATTCTTTTTCATGAACTCTCTATGGTAAGAAATTTGGAAAGGAGGTTTGAGTGATGTTAGCATGGAGCTCTTTCTCATAAACTAAAGACTAAAACACCCAGGTCTAGGTTCTGGTTTAAATGGTAATTATGTCTGTGACATTTACCTGCACTTCCCATTCTGGGTGGATTTAAGGCTTGAGGGGCTAATCTAGGTCATGTCTGAGGTCCTTTCCAGATCTAAGAAAAAAGAATTAAGTCACCAAAATGCCTATGTGGCATCTTCTGAGCCAAAGGTGCCCCAAGATGTCTTAGCATACACTTATAATATTACAAGATAAAGTTCAAATCATTTTTAAAATAAGAGCTTCATTGAGCTATAATTCACATAGCATGTAAGTCACCCATCCAAATGATAGAGCATTGAGTGTTGAAGTCATAGGTCATGCTTAAAGTTTGAGAGGCTCCAGTCTATCATGGCGGAAGACATAGCAGCAGGAGAATGAAGCAGCTGCCCATCTGTGCTCAGTAAGCAGAGAGCAACGATCACTGGTGCTCAGCTCAATTTTTTTTTGTTGTTCAATTAAACCAGCCAATGGAATGGTACTGCCACAGTAGTGTGGGTCTCAATTAATGCAATCTAATAACTCCTTCAAGAAGTTTGTTTGCATGATGATTCTGTCACGATGACAACCAATATTACCCATCACAGTATCTTGATGTTAAATGTTTATCTCAGGCATTTAAGAGAATTTGGTTGCCAGTTTAAAAGATGTCTAAATTAAACTGGAAACACATTGCTAATAATTATAATCTGAGGCAGTAGATTTTACAAAATTTGATTTTCTTGAAGTGAACAGTAGTTTTTAGTACCAAAAAGATGGTAACCATCAGGCTGAACCATTGTGAAGCAGCATTAGTTACTTTCTTGTTACTGCAACTGAATACCTGACAAAAACAGTTTAGGGGAGAAAGGGTTAATTTCAGTTTACAGCTCCAGGTTACAGTCCGTCATATGGGGGAAGGAGCTTGAGGCAACTGGTCACATTCAGTCCATGCAATGAACGCTGGAGCTCATGAAGCTCTCTCCTTTTTATCCAGTCCAGAATCAAATCTACAGTTAAGGTGGGTCTTCCCACCTCAGGTAACCTAATATAGATAATCCCTCACAGGTGATCCTAAGTCCTATCAAGTTGAAAGTCAATATAAACCATCACAAGCAGCCTGTATATAGGAAAGATAATGGATCTCAGAGCCTGTTCAGTTTCCAGGTGAAAATTTTTCATCTTCTGGATAGGAAGAGACGTCCTCTGAACACGTTCTAAAGGCCCTGCTTTCTTAGCACTTGGAGACAGTAGGAGTAGGAGCCCACAATCTAAATCAAGGAGAATACAGACATGAAAACCCTATAGTTCCCATACATTTTCCCAGGCTCTGTCTTCTGGACAGAGTAGTAACTAAAACTTCTTATATCGAGAGCCCCAAACAATAAAAATACTCAAGAATGATCGACAATGTTGACCACACTTGTCAACCCTTAGATCTTACACCCCATCTCTAGGTTTTTCTCTTCTCCTATCCCCTAATGCCCCAGATCTTGGAGATGCAGGCTTTACCCAGGGACACTATGACATGAGCCTGGGTAATGTTCACACCACCAGGCAGCCTCTGTCCCCAGCCAGGGCTACACGGAAGTCTCAAACACCAGGCACCTTGCTTTGCTGATGCTTAGGGTTCTGGAGCAAAAGCTTTTCTAACAATCCTCCAAAACCTGACTCTCCGGCCTCCACATGCTGCTTCCTCCTGTCCTCAGCAACAAGGCAGAGCCATCTCTGTCCAAGTTCCAGGGCCATAAGGTTTTATGCAATGTCTTTCTCCTGGCCAGCTTCTCTGGAAGTGACCAAGGCCCTTCAATGGGGATAGTGGTCATGTCTACCCCTTTTTCGCCAATTGTGATGTTGAGGTTTCCTTGGATCCCCCTTCATGAAGGAAGGGATATCGCTGTGCTTTGAGCTTACTGCAAATCTGTGGTTCTCATCCACAAATTGAGGCTGGGGTTACTCTCTAGTTCACATACCCTGCTTTACTTCTTACTGAGGAAAAGACACGTGTGCCATATACAGAAGGAGCAATGAGACAGGAAAGGTAGCCATTGTGGTCTGAACAAGGGGAAGAGCTCTTGAAGGCATCAGCTTCAGCTTGTTCTTTAAAGGTGAATAGAAGCCTGCTATTCAATACATAATGAGAAGATACAAAACTCATCAAAACTGAAAATAAAAGGGTGTGGAGAGAGCGACACCAATTGAGACATTACTGTCCAAGGTTCAGGGAGCATTGTGCAAGAGGGGGCAGAAAGAAGGTAAGAGAAAGGAGTGGGTTGGAGCATTGTCCTCATGAATGAACGGACTGGTCATTCACGACCTCACAGTGGTTGTTGTTATCCTGACAAAACCTGCACAATTGTAAGTCCATCAACATTTTGACATTGAGGATAGAGGAAGACAAAAACAATAAGACACCGGGGGCTGGAGAGATGGCTCAGCCATTAAGGTGCTTACCTGCAAAGCCTAACAACTCTAGTTTCATTCCCCAGTACCTGTTCCAGAAACACAAAGTGGCTCATGCATCTGGAGTTCATTTGCAACAGCTGAAGGCCCTGGTGTGCCCATTCTCTGGCTCTTTCTCTCTGTCTCTCTCTGCTTGCAAATAAATAAAATATGTTTTCTTTTTTAAAAATACATCAAAACAGAATGACCACTTGAAAAGTAGTGGAATAGGATGGAGACAGGGGACAGAAGAAGGTAACTGGATCAAATTACAGTATGTACCTATATTCAAATTCCCAAAACATACAATAGCATGCTCACAACATTCTATTGGTTTAGAATTCTAATGGTTTAATAGTTCTGAAGTGTAAATTATAAGCCAGGTAACAGCAAAAATATAAGTCTATAAGAAGGGAAAAGAGACAAAGTTTACAAGTGGAAACATTTTTTTAATTACCCCTGGAAGGTTTAGCACATGCCAGGAACTACACAAATCTGTACCACAACACAATTGGTACCATTTCTATTCCCACCTTACACAAAGAAACTGGAAGTTGGAGAGGTCGAATCAAGAATCACATAGCATGCCACAGAAATGGAACTAAACTCAGATCTTTTGGATTTAAAAATCTCATTTTCAAACCTTATTGCCTTCATACTTGAGAATCATAACTGTAGCAAACAGGGTCCCATCAGACATTCTAGGACAACAAGAAGAGAACAGTTAAAATGGAAGCAGAAAAAGAATTATACTGTGGATATGGTAAGCTAGAAATAAGCATAAAGAGGAAAAGTATAATTAATTTGGCCTTTATTCTCCAGGCAGTGAGAAACCACAGTGCATAGGAGCAATTGGAAGAACTACTATTTATCATTTTTAAGATTCTTTCAAAACAGTTGTATACAAGTTATACTTTCTGTCTTGCTGCCAGTCCATGTATTTGGAGATTTACCTGTTTCTTGACATATCTATGTCCTTTCCCCCCTATTCTGCTGGTGTCATACTGCTCTATTTCAGCAGTGGAAATTGAGGTCAGAAACAGGAAATTACAACTGCATGAAGAGAATCAATTGTGTAGGATCCTGGAGTTGTTGTATATAGATGCAGCTTTGAGAAATCCAGGAGGAGGAAAGCAATGGAATAAAAGCTTAACAGACTTTTAACCTGATTTGTTTTTAGGTATGTGTTCTGTTTTGTTTTATTGGGATTATTTTTCCTGAGAAGAAATAGAAATCATGTAGAGCAATGCCACAGAATTGGCATGGATTTTAAATTTAACCTTTAAAAATGAAAACTTTGCTGGAATTTTTAGGAAGAAGAGCAAAACTAAAAATAAGAATCAATGCTGAGTAGGCTTTACTGTGTCACTGAGACCATTTTTTTCCTACTCTCCTTTCCTAGGGACTCCTTAGGTAATTTGGATCACTTTCATTTCAGTGTGCAAGTGAAATGAGTGTAAGATTAATATTCTTTAATACATTTATCATGTTTTCTAATAAGGTTTAATAAAGTGTAACCAGAGTGATCATTTTTCCTGATGCTATTTTTAATGAGTATGTGTGAGGGGGACTAGGTAGGTGTTTTTGTGAGTGTGTACATATTTGTGTACATGTGCAGGTGGAAGACAGAGGACAACTTAGGGTGTATTTCATAGGAATGCCATTCATCTTTTTGGAGACCGAGTCTCTGATTGTCCTGCAGTACACCCATTAAGCTAGGCTGTCTGGTGAATAAGCTCCAGGCATTTCCTGTCTCTGCCACCCCAGCCCTGGGATTATAAGTACATACTACCATTCCTGGCATTTTACATGAATCTGAGGACTGAACTCAGGTCCAAATGCTTGTGAGGTATATCTCCAGCCCCATTTTCCTGATATTAGAGAGAGTGTCTCAGGTCAATACATGGATGAGAGGAACTGCACCTGGGTGTCATGCTGAGCCTCATCCTACACAAAGTGTACCCTTCCACTGACGGGGACAACCAGAACCTGGAATCCATGTCCACACACATTCTCAAGCCTACTTCTAGGACCGCTTGGAGCCCTGTATTCCTAGGTTCAATTGGTAAGAGTGACAGGTAGGTAGGGTGTTGTATCTGGATTTTGGAATTCTGGACTTGATAAGCCAAAAGTGGGAGAAGGCAGGTGTTACAAATGGATTAGGAATCAGCCATTTCAGCATAGTATGCTACAGAATAAAAAATTCTAAATTTGAGGGACTGGAGAGATGGTGAGTGCATCTGGATTTTGTTTGCAGCAGCTGGAGGCCCTGACACACCATTCTCTCTTTCTTTTTCTCCACCTCTCCATCTTTGTGTTTGTCTCTCCATTGAAAATAAATAAAATAATTTTAAATTTGAATATGGATTTACAGACTGTTACTATTGTTTTGGTTTGTAATACTTAATATTTACACATTTAGTATGATAGTCTAAGGATACTCCCTATACATTTTATGGGGAGCTCTAGTTGACAGCTGACCCCAAAATGTTAAATCAGATTCTCTTACCTCCAAATGCAAGAATTTAAGCATGGTACTCTGTTTAGTCTGGGTACCTTGTGGTGGTTTGAATTTTAGCCTTAGGTATTTTTCTTTAAAATTAAGTTTCCTACTTAGTAGGCAGAGCCCCTTTGGAGGAAGTGTGTCAACAGGGGTGGGCCTTGGAATGGAGTCCAGCCCTAAATTCTGTCTGAGCCAGCCTACACCCTGCTTGTTCTCTCTCTCTACTGCAGATGTATGCTGAAGTAAACCAGCTGCTTATGCTATGATGATGCTTCCCCTGAAATAATTCTGAAATAAGCCCCTTCCTCCCATAAGCTGTTCCTGGTTGGGAGTGAGTCCCAGCAACAAGAAGTAACTAAAGCATACTTCAGCTGAGAGCAATCGCCCTTACAAGCTGAGTCCCTCAGTGAATGTCTATGAACTTTCAGAATGAGATCTGTAGAGCTACTCAATTTCTTAAATTCTGTAAGATATTTTAACCTTCATCCTATAAATCCCTTTCCTGCTATTATTTAGTAAAGATAATCTGTTGCTTGCATCTCATAACCTTTGTTTCCACATAGAGAGCAAGGAGGAGTGAATTGATTCCTTAATAGCCTAACACATTATGAGGGAAACTTTCAGTGTTCAGAAAAATGCTGTCTGTTGCATCAACAAGCTCTTGAAGCTGGCTAATAGCAAACTGAGAGTTCTCTCCATGCTTGGCCTAATCTGTATACCTACATGTTGTGCATGGAGAAAGCTTTTCACTGGTTTTCAATTATCTCTTCATCTCTGTTTTATGTTTGTATGCAATTAGAGCTTTTTTTGTTCTGCTGTGGTATAAGACATTCATTCAGATTTGAGTCTTCAGGTCCTGAATAGGGAACTCTCCACAGAAGGATCAGGTCACAGAGAGCAGCCACTCCCTGTCTGGAGATGTTGGAGGAACCAGCTGTCACCCCAGTGGTCAGCAGCCTCCTCAGTGACTTCTCAGAGAAGAGTGGTTGAGGAGTCCAATTTGCTCTTATCATTTTCCCTCTCTTGGGTTCTCTCATCTTAGCATGGCTTAGCTTTGGCTTTGTTCTGAGAGCCAGTGGGAGAGGAGAAATTTATCTTTATACTACTGACATCAAAAAACTTTATAAGGAGGGTACCGCACAGCATGATATTTCCTTGAGACACATTTTAGATGATACACTAACAAAGCACTTTGTCATATAGACCAAACAATGAATCAGTAAATGCATTAATAATATTTCTCATCTTGGAAAAGCAATGTAATCCAAGACCTAATTTTTCAGAGTATATCATGAGTTATGACCTAGGTATACATAACCCAAAGAGTAATGTCTGTACTAGGGATGAAGTCAGAGCTGGGATGGGCTCCATTGAACACAGTGGGCTTTTGGTCAGCTCATGCATTCTCTTTTAGACCAACTTCCCCCTAATATTCCAGGAGGAAATAGAAGCCATCCAATGATGGCAGTCATACATCTTCTAACTCTGAACTTATACCCAGGGTCATCCCTCCATCCTGACCTCCTTCGTCCTTTCAGAGCAGAAGCTTTCCTCTGGCTACAACTACCTGCGCCCTGCAGGGTTTTCCCATAAATCATTGTCTAAGAAGGTTGAGGCTTGCCTCTTTTACACATCCAAGTAAAGAGAGAAGCTCATCACCAGCAGCATACACACACCAACAAAACAGGCAGAGGGGAGAGAGATTTCTTTCCCCTTTATATAGCCTTAGGGCAGGGTTCCAGAATTGTTGATTCCCTGAGTCTCTGGAATTTCCTTCCTGCACTGCCCTTCCCGGAAGGAAGTTTGTTTCTAGCTTTCCTGAGCCTTCTTACATCCTTCCCCCTACTGAGAGGGCCACCTTCCTGTAAAGAAACTCAGAGACCCAGCCAAGATTATGAAAAAGGTCAAGTTGACAACAAAACTTAACCATCACACATTACTAAATAAAGAAATGAATGAACCAGTGATTTGGCTTCCTAGAAAAGTCAGAAATCATATAGTTACCTAAAAGGCTCTCCCTTTAGAATAACATTATAAATGGAAACTGTATAGGCCACAATAATTACAGAAGTCTCTGACAGGACATGTTAACCCAGATTACTGGTAATAGAATTCATAAGGCCAAAATCACTAGCCTCTCAATTGAACCATGTCAATCAAGTCTATTTCAGAAAACACACATCTTTATGGAATCAGTTGGAAGCAACTGCTGTGTGATTTGAACACCAAAGGCAGCTTGGCATCTTCCTTCAAAAATACATATGATGAAAGAAATGATTATAATTCCTAACCTGCAATTTTCAACTGTGTGTCTTATACTAAATTGGTGAGTAAGATGATTTAAAGCTCACCACCCTCAAATAGATGGAATATCTTCCAGAGAAACCCCAGGCTTAGAGAAATTATATTCCCAGATTTATGCTACCACAGAGATTCAAGGTTTTCTGAATCCCAAAGTCCAATGTCTTTCTATTAACATGCAATGTCACCCTATATAGTCAAGTGAGACCATTTGGGGTTTGTTTCTGCTGATTCTCAACTATATTTGAAATTGCCTAACCTACCCAACTGCTTTCTACCTAGATTATTAAAATACTGACTGCAGCAATGAAATTGCCCACAGTAGAAAGAAATTATATTTTAAAGGTTGCTATCTTTTCTAATTCACTTTTTGAAAATCATTTCTGCTTATCACTGGGGGAAAATCTCTAAGCATGAAAGAAATTCAATAGAAAGTATAGGCAGTGTATCATAAAATGTGCTTTGCATCTTGATAACAACCTGTGATTTATTTATTCTTATGATAAATGTGAAAATATATGGCACTGGAAAAATTCATGAACAGAACGGTGTGGGTAGTGAAGAGTCTTGCTTCTAGCATTCAGCTAGTTGAATACCTTGTTGAAATGTAGAGTTGGACCTCAGGGCAGTTTTGCAAATATAATTAGGTTTGTAGTTTATTAAGGTGTAGATTTGAAATTCTCCCATATATAATATATTTTCAATAACGATTCAAGTGCTAGAAAACTCTAAAATAGAGGAAGAAGAAAATAATGATATTTTATTTGTGTGCATCAGAGCAAAACAACTTATCTATCATAGAGCTTTCAATGTAGTAACTTAATTCTGTTTTCAAAGCTACATCCTATATGACTCCAGTTAATTTAACTCAAGTGGTTGATATATTCCTTTCCCACCTTAGGTAGTGCTAAGTTACATATATGTCATAATACTTTATCTCTAATTAGCTATTTCCCCAGTTTGACAATCAGCAGTTGTAATTTTGTCAGGTGCATCTTAGCATCTCTGATGACTGGCATAATATGAATTAGGACTCTTGTCATGAGTCTGCTTCCACTAGAAGGGGAATCCTGGCTCATTGCGGAGATAAAAGAAAATCTATGTATCTGAAGCATAGGGAAGGAGAAGCAGAGGAGCAAGGGAGCTTGGAGAGGACATTGGGGCCAATAAGCATTGGGTTTGCAGGCCATGCTAAGAATTTGAGAAATTTATTTTCCAAAAATGGAAAGTTACTGACAGATACAAAGTAGAGGGAACAAGTTGTCATTTGCATTTAAAAACAGCAACAACAATTTGCCTGCTTTGTGGAGAACAGATGTGGGACAAGCAAAATGACTAATTAGAGAGCAATCAGAGGGCTGGTGATATAGCTCAGTGGTAGAGTGCTTGCCTAGCATGCACAAGGCCTTGGGTTCAATCCCCAGTATCACAAACAAACAAAAATGGGGGAGCCAAATTAGGAGATAAGACAAGAGTAGCAGAGACACAGTGGGGGAGAGGGGGAAGGGAAGGAAGACTTGAGATCTGTGTATTTGTTAATAGATTGGTCGTTGGATAGAAGGAGGGGAACTCTCAAAGATAATACATTAGTATCTGGCTTGAGCAGTTGATATGGTTCAGTGTTCTCTCCAAAACGTATGTTGAAATTTAATGACCGTTATGACAGTGTTGAGAAATTATAACCTTAAGAGGTGATTAGCTCATGAATGAATGATCTTTATATCACAGGAGTGGTTTCATTATCTCTGAAGTGGCTTTATTATAAAAGTGAGCTCCCTCTGGAATATGCATTTTGTTCCCACTATCTGTTGTGCATGTGCTTGTTTGGTTGGCAATCTCCAATGTGGTGATGCAGTATGGAAGCCCTCATTAGATGATGTCAGCTTGATATGGACTCGGTCTCCAGAGCAAGGAAAAATTAATGTATTTTTATAAACTCAGCATATACTAGTTGTAGTAGTATTCAATAACAGCATAAAAACCCACAAGTAGAAAATCTATAATTTTAGCATAAGCTAAAAAAAAAGGAAAGTGGATTAATGGAAACATGAACTTCCTTGTTGGACATTCTGCTTGAGACATCTAGGAGGAATTGAAGAAGACATGGGCAGTCAGATCCATACAGTCTGACAGGGTGGCAGGAGCTAGGATGAGAAGTCTGGTGCAGAGGTATACTTCAGTGACTTTTCAACATAGAGATGTCTGGAGGACAAACAGATTTTCTAAGGAGAGAGTCATCGGTTTCATGGGAAAGAAAATAGCTTCTAAAGTTAGGGGCATAAGAACTAGTTACCTGTGCCCCTAGTTGATGAGATCTAGTAACCCAGACCAGCACAGGGCATCCCAGATCAGTACAGAGCATCGCAGGCCAGCACATGGTATCTCAGACCAGCACAGGGCATCCCAGACCATCACTGGGCATCCCAGGCCAGCACAGGGCATCCCAGACTAGCACAAAGCATCCCAGACCAGCACATGGCATCCCAGACCATCACTGGGCATCCCAGGCCAGCACAGGGCATCCTAGACTAGCACAAAGCATCCCAGACCAGCACAGGGCATCCCAGATCAGTACAGAGCATCACAGGCCAGCACATGGTATCTCAGACCAGCACAGGGCTTCGCAGACAGCCCTTTGACCTCTGGATATTTTTTTCTCACCCAGCCCCACTTATAATTTCAGAAAGGGGGGCAGACTTCTTTCACTTGCCCCCTCTTGTTTGCTCCTCTACTTCCACACAGATGAGGAGAAGACTCCAACACACCAAAGCCTATCACCTTATGTTGATATTAACATTAGTTACTTTATGTCCAGAAAGAGTGATGGGTAAAATATAACCCTGAGGAAAACAGAACCAAAAGATGAATGAAGAGAAAGACTATAATGAAACCTTTAAAAAAGTCATACTCCCTCTATCCTGCCTTCTAGGGGCTGTGTCTTCTGTCTTCTAGCTCACACAGTGGCACTTCTTGTGAACTGAGGGATTGCAGAGATTAAACAGTCCCTTTTAATGATGCCCTGACAGAGAGGCACAGGGTAGACCTCTCTGCTGTTTCCAGCTGAGCTCTTCCCCTTCTTTTCCTGGAGCTTCTGAGCAGGTATCAGAGCCAGCCTCTGAGATCCATGGTGATTGCAGGGAGAGGTTGGTTTGCTTTTCTCCAGCCATCCTGATTAATGCAGAAAAAAAGGGATTCCAGCTGAATCCAATGTTATTTTTAAGCAGTTTTCTGTGGTCATCCATAAAAGGGGACTTTCAATTAATATCAAGAAGGAAGCATATATATCCATCAAAATGCATTTCTCCAAACTACCTAACAGTTATACATGTCCTAGTAGGCATTCAGTCCCTCCAGATCATTAAAGCAAGTGAAATTACAGTCACTGTGCTAAAGGTGAGGTGAGGTCCCTTTGATCAAAGGTGTAACTCCATTCTACCTGCATTATAATAGCCCAAAGCCTTGTATACGCTTTTCTCCCAGTATCTAATTTTACAAACTAGAAGCATCTTAGTGCTTTGCTTTTTAGAGTGATCAAAGTGTATCACACTGCAATACAAATTCCTATTATAACAAAAACCTTCAAGGGCCACATGGTTGAAACACTCCAGCCCAGCTTACATGTTTAAGAGATTAAACAATAATTCTTTACCATCAGAAAACTTTCTACTACTCAAAGAAGGCCTGCATGTAGCTAATTGGATCTTACTGATGGTGCTGCAATGCAGGTGCAGCTTTATCCACATTGTTTAAGAAGAACACATAGATGAAATAATTTGCCTGCAGTTTTTATAGCTAGTAAAAGAAAAAAAGCCAGTACTTGAATCTAAAATGCAAAACCAGAAAATGAGATAGATTTGGCCTCTTGTGGGTGAAAGCCCATGAGTTTAAATATGCCAGGACATGTTGCAGCTTCATTTGAAGAAAGATGTTGTCAGAGAGATTAGATAGATTGTTACCCTTCCTGTACAAAGCTCCCTTACCAGCTCACTCAGTCCTGTTCCATATTTGGTTACAAAAGGAATAGGTGTGTGTCCTAGGGTCCTGGGGAGGCCAAGAAGACTGACTTCTGACCTTTCCATCAGGAGCCTGGTCTCCTTTCAATTCTGTGTTGTATAATGTGAATAAAGAAATTTCCACTATTCCTGATTTACAGAATGGCATAACAGTTTGAAGCAATGATCCTCCAATATCTGATACCCAAACTTCAAATCCTGAGTCACAAATGGGAAAGATTAACTACCGGGTATGAGTAAGAACTCATAGCAAGTATGAGTAAGCAGTAAGAACTGTGTCCTGATGGACGATATTGGGAAATAAAGACTTTATGGAATCACAATCCCACTACATTTTGTGGAGGCAAAGAAAAGAAACAGCTTTTCATTTTTGCCTTTGAACATAGCTGACAACAGTTCCTTGCCTTCTCAGCTTCTGGGTAGTTAATTTTAGACTGCTAATATTAACATCCCCATAAAAATTCTTAATTAAACTTACTCCTGAGCTACTGTTAAATGTCAAAAATCTGTATCCTTGGAATATTCTTCTAGAAGGCTTGAGTTTGTGGGAGCCTCAAAGGATGAGCCCACTTCCCTTGTGGGTTGTGGTCATCCTACACAGAAACCTATAAAGGACCCCAGTGGGCAGGCATCACACAACCTGCAGTGCAGTGTGGGAAAGACGATTGGAGCAGTTAGGGCAAGCACAGGTGGGATCAGGTCTTCATTTACATAAGTGAACATTTTGGTCAGGACAACTCTTAGACCCCTTTCCTCTCTGTGAAATAGCTATTGATTCGATGGTATGTTTCCCCTGCCCCTCCCTCTGTAAGAGTGTCAAGACGTGAGTCTTGGTTAGAGAGAAGGTCAGGCAGGGTTGTCTCATTCAGCAGCGTAAAATCTCACTTTAATAATAATGTGGTACAGACATGTGAGAGTTGGGACTGCGGCAAGCACTTTATGATAATAAGGAATACCTGCTCTGTTGAAAATTCCCTAAACAACACCCCCTGGACTTTTTGTTAGCCTTTTCCTCAATAAGCAAATAATTCTCATTATAATTTGAAGTGGGTTATTATTGATTTGGACCAGAAGCATCCTAAGTGAAAAAGACTTTATGCAATCATATTTTTTAAACCTTGATAGACTTATTCCTGAAGTTTTACATTTATATAGCTAGATAGTTCTGCCAACACAAAAATAAAATAAATTAAGAAGTAAATTATTCTTTCATCTAGGAAAGGGAGTCTCCAGCCTCATACATGGAATCCCCATCTACATTTAATAGAGAAAATAATAAAGGGAAAAGAAAAACACAGATCTAAGCTTTGAGGACTTTCCCAGATCTTCAGTTACAGGCCAAGAACGCTAATGCCCAAGCCTGGCTCCCCTGGGCTGGGCCTCACTCTACACTTCACTTGCTCTTTCTGTAGCTGTGTTTTTATGTCACATTTCCTTAAGCGTTTACAGTATCTACTACCATTATCATTCTTTGTGTCTGACTGAGCCTACACTTCAGGGTTATTGTGTCCTAGAAATTTCCAAATTCATTAATACAAGTCACAAATGATAGTGGACATAGACATAGTTTCTCATGTCATCTGTCACCTGTAATTATTCTAAGTTTGGCCAAACTTCTCTTTGATTGCTTTTATGTGTGATTGATGTTGGATATCATTCTCTGCTATATTTAATAAGACAGGGTCTCTCACTTTTAACCCAGCGCTCAACAACTTAGTTAATTGTCTAACTAACCAGCTTGCCCCAGGAATCTACCTGTCTGCCTGCCAAGTGCTAGTATCAGACAGGCCACCACGCCTACCCAGCATTTATTTATGCAGGGGCTGAAGATCTGAACTCACACCCTCATGTTTACCTGGCAAGAGTTTTAGAGACTGAGCCATCCTCCTAATCCCAATGTTGGAAAATCTTCTAAGTTATCCTTCTAAGATACTGAATAACCCTGGGCAAACTTCAACCTTCATTCAGTGCTCTTCTGCATTACCATTCCCTCAAAGCCTTGAAAAAATAGAAATAATTAAATATGCTATTGTTATGGATTATGATATGGGGCATGGGGAAGGGTTAGAATTTAGAGAACCCCCAGTAAAAATTTCAATGCACCCCAAGTTTAAAGAGTATCCAAGCTCTTGTCTAAAAATTAAAGAGTTAAAATCATAGACAACAAGATAGTAAGGTATAGTGAGAGACTTTTTATTATTTAAGGGAACATAGAGAGTTACAGAGTTTTCCAGCCACAAGTGTGGGAAAAACATGTGTCAGAGACTTTAACAGAACTTATATTGTTTAGCTAAATAAGCAGAAACAGAAAAGATAACAGGGAGCTCCCATCATGAGAAGGAGAGGTTCATGAGGGAAAAAGTCTGGAGCCTGCCCCCACCCCAATGACTGGGGTGGGGTTGGCCTTACCTTTCCTAAGGCCTGGATCAGAGGTTCTTCTACTCCATTGCCATGTGGGGGAAGAGACCAGCTTTCTCTAGGGAAATTAATTTAAGTTCTCCCCAGGTGAGTCAGAGAGACAGCTGATTGGTTCATATTTGACCAATCAGTTTTAGCACCTAGGTTATAGCTCTAACTAGACACCTCCCACTCAAGGGGAGGGGTGGTCCCTGCAGATGCTTGACCCATCACACTATGATAAAATTTAAGCAATTACTAGCATCATATGAGAATCAAATGAGGCAATACATGAAGAACATGGAGATAAGGTTAAAAATCTTAAGAACTAAAGTACATCAAACATTACAATTGGACAAGTTCCCTGTAGATGCTTCAGTTTGCTCCATTATTATAAGCCTAATTAATCCTTTTCAAAAACAGAAAATTACATGTTCATATCATAGATATTTCTGATATTAATTGAAATAAGTTCTAGACATCTTTGACAGTATCTCAAAGATTAAATAAGCATAGAAAAATAGCTTTATAACTATTAAGGTTTCATGCAGTCTGAGAAAAAAATCAATGCCTACACTCCTTATTTCGCCTCTATGTTAATTGTATTACCAACAAGAGGTAAACCATAGCCAGCTACAAAAATGTAAAGACTATTCACATACACACATAAGTAGGTTTCACAATTACACACACACATTTGCACATAAACACACATGAAAACAAATTTAAATCATCAAAAAACAAAATCCTTGAGCTGAGGAACACTTTTGGCAAGACTATAATCAGGCCTTAATTTATTCTCCCAGTTTCATGGATACTAATTGTAATCAATTTATATTTTTGGTTAAAAAATGAAAGGCCCATTTCACAATCTGCCTCATGGAGTCACACCACTTTCTGTAGTTGTTTTATCCCCTTCACAATCAGACATCAGAAGAATTTATTAATTTTGCATGAAAATTTTCCAATAAAAATGATTAAAATTTATGGTAAGTCTATGGCCTCATTAAAAAAAAAATTTTTTAACTTTAAAGCTTTCCTCTTTCTTACCAGTCTGGCAGACCCTGACTTGACTTACAGCTCCTTGTACTACTTTCTTCCTCCTTTCCTCTGTCCAAGAATCCCAGATGTGGTCTGGGTTCCACTTGCTGAGACTCAAACGTGGCTCTGGAAAAGCTAGGAGACAAGCGGTAGGATATGAACAGGGCATTTCAGGTCTGAGAAGCATCTGAGCACATGGCAAGCAATGTGGTCTCAGCCCTTTGACTCTTCAATTCCGTGTCTGATTTCCACTAAAATTGAAAACCCCAACTTTACAAACAGCATCAAGGAGAAAAACTAAGACAAGAGAATCTGGCAAATAATTCCAGGAGATTCAAATCCAATTTCTGAATATCACCTATTTTCTTCAAAGGCTGTGTAGGAGTGCCTAGGTTACACACATGAAATATAGCATGGTTTTAAGGACAGCCATGTTGCTGACTCCTCCACAGAACTTTCCAGCTCTAACTTAGACTCTTTAAGGTCACCATTTGATATCAGGTGGCATTTTGGACTTAAAATGTCCAAGAAGATAAGAACTCAGTGTGTTCTGCCAAACCTGGTTCCATCTCCTCCAGCTTAGTTAACAGCCAAAACAGAAGTCCTCTGGAGTCTTGTCTCCCTTCATTCATATAAATACGTCAACAAATCATCTTGGATGAACTGCTAATAGATCCTGAATCTCAACCCCTCTCTCCTACTTCATTGAAACAAGCCACTTCTCTCCTAGCTACTTAATTCTCCCTTTCCTCTTCCCCTTCTGTGTGATCTGGTCTCCACTGAATGGGCCTTTAAAATTGAAAATCAAATATTATTTCCCAGATTAGAACGCTGTAAGAGCCTCCATGGCACTAAGCAGAAATGCCAACTTTTATGGCATCTACAAGGGCTCCACCTGCCTCACTCCAAAACACCACCTCTTCCCCTCCCAGACACACGGACCATCTCCTATCCTCAAATAGACCAAGCATATCTTAACACAGGACCTTTGCAATGGATCTTTCTTTCCTTAGAACACTCCTCCTTCAAATCTTACCCTGCTGTCTTTTAATATTCAGATTTTAATTGAAATCTGACTTAGAAGACCTTGACCACCCAACCTAAAAATAGAATCCCACATTCCAGTTATACTCAAGTTACCTCTTTTGTTATCCATAACTGATACTATCTCAAATAGTGGTTTTTGTACATTGTCTGATCCACCCTCACACAGAAACTAGATACCTATAGAAAATGCCCTGTATTGTACATTGCTATATTCTTAGCACCTAGAAAAATGCTAGCAAAGTATTATAAGTGTGTAAATAAACAAATATATTGTATCTGAAAATGCATCCTTTCTAACCTTCAACAAGAATGTCTTTCTTCCCTCCCAAGATCTTCTGACAACTCTGCAATACAGTCTAAGGAGTGACACTCTTCCCAAAGACATACAGAAGCAGAAACAGGCCTGGTCAGCTAAGGAAGTGTTCTCTCGAGTTCTCACATTCCCCCTAAAAGAAATGTGGAAAGATGTATGTCTTGCCCTTTGTCTAAACATTTTATCACCAGAATACTTGAGAAAACCGAGTTATTCTTAATGCCATTCTATCCATTCTAATATAATATTTGACCAAAAAAGGTGTTAGCACATATTTTAAACTATAATGTTCTCTAAATCTCTGTGATGGTTCATCTCAACTGCCATCTTGACTGGATTGGGAGGTGGGCAAGCAGACTTCTGGCTCCATCTCTGAGGACTTTTCAGTGATCATTAAATCATGAGAGTTCTGGGGCAACTAATAAATTGGGGGTACTGTGAAGGGAGTGGGTCACTGGGGGGTATCCTTGAAGGGTATTTTGAGCTTCAGATGTCTTCCTTTGCCTCTCTCTGCTTCCAGGCAGCATGAGGTACATGGCTTCTGCCACATTCTCCTGCTGCTGGGATGTTTTCCCTTGCTTCAGGCCCTGAGCAATGGAGCCAAATGAAACCTGAGAAAAATAAATAAATACCACCTGTTTTAAACTGTTTCTCTCAGATATTTGTGACAGTGATGAAAAGTCTGACTACCAAGGTCTTGAAGCAAGAGCTGTCTCTCATTTAGGAAACCATGTATCATATCCTATCATTTTTAATTGGCAATGGAAAACTTGACTTGATGCCAATCAGATGAGTCAGTTACTATCTAAGGAAAGTTGCCCCCATCATCCAGTTCAAACTTTCATGTTAATCCAAGGCTCATTCAGAGCCCTTTTTCCCTCTTTAATTACAATCTAAGATATACAAGTAAATATGATACAAGTTCTGCCGGAAGTTTGTTGCCTGGATGAAATACATGCCAAGTTCAATATTTTCTTTGCCACTTCTCTCTTTATGCAGTTATAGAACTTGTCTTCAGGAACAAGAGATTTAGTTACTAATAAGTTCTAAAGATAGCATTGTGAGTGTAAATTACCATAACTCCTCCTCTCATTCTATGGTGCATCTTCATACAGGTTTCTTCATCTGTGTCACTTATTTTTCTATTATAATAAAATACTTGATACAATCAACTTATAAAGATAAAGGTTCATTTTAGCTAAAACTCTGGAGGTTTCCATCCATGATGAGTTGGCTCTTTTGTGTTGAGCCTGAGGCAAGGCAGCACCTCACTGTGGAAATGTGTGACAGTGCAAAGCTGCTCACCTCCTGACTAGAAAGATTTGTATCTCCCTGTTTCCTTCAAGGCCATTTCCCCAGTGGCCTGAAGGCCTCCCACTAGACCCACCTCTTAAAGGTTCTTCAAGCCAATAGCACTGGATCAAGTCTTTAACACATGAGCCATTATGGACAATGCAACATTCAAGGTCTGGACTGTAGCATGTTGTCCCTGGTCCCCAAAGACTAAAGTCCATCAAACAATGTAATATGAATTTGGTCTACCCAAAGAGTCAGAGTTCTCACTGCTCCAACATTACTCTGAAGTCCAAGTCCAAAGTATCCTGAGATACAAGCAAGACTCAACTGGGAGGCACTGTAAAAAAATCAAAAAACAAGATTCACTGGCTCAGAGTTGGCACAGTCCATCTGAAAGGCCAGAACAAGCTGGAGATATAGCTCAGTGCTCTCCTAGCTTGTGTAAGGATCCAGGTTTGATCCTAGAACAAGAAAGATAAAAGAAATAGAGAAATCAGATGGAAGCCCAGCAGGATCTTCACATTCATTCTCCAGGGCATAAATTCTGTGGTGAGATGTGGGTTCCCATAGGCTTGGGAAGCACTGCCACTGATGGTCACAACCAACCTAGCCACTTTCTCTAGCTGGCTTTGCACACCAGCAGCAGCTTCCCTCAGCATTCCTCATCGCTGGCAACCTGGGCTCCTGCATTTTCCATGGCTACTTCAGCTTCACTCTCACAGCTCCACACATCGTCTATAAGGGTCAGTGTTCAGGAACTCTAACCTTGCTGGATACTTCCTAGCTTCCTAGGCTTTCCTCTACAATCTTGATGAATCAGTCTCCAAATTTACATATTCTAGTCTTTGTCAAAGCCAGCACTAAGCTCTTCCATCAGTGTGAGCTGATCTGGCCTCCTTGAAACATGGCCACCATAGCCTCTAAGTTCCTTATTGGCTAAATACAAGAACATGAATCTCAAGTCTGTCCTGAATTCACAGGATCCTCCTCTCTTTTCTCTAAAAGCTGAAAAAGCCATTGAAAGAAACTCATCTTTTGCTTTCTTAGCTTGTTGGGTGAAGCATCCCTAGGGGTCTATTTCCTGTTGTCCTTGTTCAAAGCATTTAACTTCTCTCAGTGATGCTAACATCTGTACCATCCTTGGACACACCTGTAAGCCTCACTGGTTAAAGATCCTACACCCCTAGAGCACCACCCTGGGACCAAGCCTTGGACCCCATGGACCCTTGGAGGATGTCTAAGATCCAAACCACAGCATGCTGCTATTTCTAACACCAAACTTTCCTTCATAATGTGCGGTGACATACTATTCATAGGATGATGACTGAGGAGACATGAAGTCTTACCATAGGCTGACAAATGCCCTATTTTATTGTTGTTTTTGAAGCTCCTGAGGACTTTTTGCCATGAGAAAATGTACCATAGTATGATATAGAGGAAGAAAGTTTGCCCTCTTCAGGACCAAAGGAGACGTGTCATTTTGAGGGTTAGTGGGATATAAACACAGACGTAATAATAACACAAAGTTACTAACACACTGTGAGGTAGATCCAGCCCAGGAATTTGTATATTTGAAAGCCAAACAGCTGACGGTGAATCACCTTAAACATACTTGTTTCCTAATTCCCCTTGGAAAGTCCCAAGGACATGAGTGTGCAAGCATGAGAATATGCACCATGAAATGCGCCATGTCTGTGGCTCTTGCTGCTGTCGCTGCCATGTGGGGTTGCTCCTGGCCATGAAGTCCAGCCAGATTCCTTCCCCTTTCCACCCTAGTTGATCCGACCAGACACCCCTCCATCACTCCCCATGGCCTGCAACCCCCTTCAAGTTCTAGTGCATCCCTTAACTTGGATGTTTAGTAGAGAGAACAAATGGGCAGCACTTGGTTTATTAGTGCAAAGATCACTCATTTAAAGCCACCTGTGCTACCTAGCAAGACACTGTCTCAATTACCAATGCTTTTGATCCTCCCATTCTTACTCTTTCCTTGATTACATCTCTCTTTCATCTTTCTTCCCCCTGAGGTTAACTCTATCCTTGGGTTTTCATTGTTCCTTTGCTTTAAAATTACCACATAGGCACGTACTGTATAGTTATACTAAAATTTATAAATGTATAAAAATTCAGTTATACGTTATATGTACATTTGTTTACTTTCTTGTCTCAATAGTGTGTTTTCAGGATTTATTCATGTTGAAGGTATAGTTCATCTAATTTTTCTGCTCTAGAATTTTACTTTTCTGCATAGCCACAATTTACTTGTACTGCTGAAAAAGGTTTGGGTAGCTCCTCATCTGGTTTTATGATTGTGGCACAAGGCTGCTATTTCTGCACAACTCTCTTCATACACATTTCTGTAACTGTTTCTAAGATTGTTCATAACTCAAGAGAGATCAAGTACCCAAATGTAACACCTGCAACTATAAAAATGAAGAAAACATCTTAAGACATTACTGGTATAGGCAAAGATTTTTTTGACTAAGAGCGCCAAAACACAAGCCACAAAAACAATGAGAGATAAGTGGGGTAATATAAGATGAAGAAACTTCTACAAAAAAAATGGAAAGAGCATATTAAAGAAACAATCAACAAAATAGGAAAAACTATTTGTAAACTATATATATGACAAATGATTAATATGCAGAAAATATGTAAGGAACTCAAGAGTAAAACAATAAAAAATGCTAGTAATCTTAATTAAGGGGCTGAATCAATGGCTCATTGGTAAAGTGCTTACTTTGTAAGTGTGAGGACCTGAGTGTGGATCTCCAGCACCCAAATAAATGCCAAGTGGACATGGCAGTAACCCAATAATCTCAGTGCTCAAGAGGTGGAGACAGGGGGTCCCCAGGACAAGGTGGATAGACTACCCAAACTGGAGAGCTCTAGGTTCAAGTAAGAAAGCCTATATCAATTAATAAAGTATAAAGCAATCAAGGAAGACACCCATCTTCAGCATCTAGCCTCAATACTTTGTATGCACACACATGTACATGTCTACTCATCCACATGCAAACACATACACACACCACATACGCACACACAAAAAATAATCTGAATTAAAACTGGGCGCAAGACCAGAATAAACCTTTCTTTAAAAAGTTACACAAATGGCCAGGTATTAAACAAAAAGCGTTCAACATCATTAATCACCAGGGAAATGCAAATCAAAGCGCAAGATGATATATAAATCCAATTAAAATGATTACCATCAAAACACAAAAAATAACTAGCTGGTGAGGAGAGGGGAACTCATGCTGTTGATGGTAATGTAAATTAGCACAGCCACTGTGCAAAGCAATATGGAGTTTCCTTTAAAAACTGCATATAGAACATAGTATGATAAGATTCAGCTATTCCTCTTTTGAAGATGTATCCAAAGAAAATTAAATACAATAATACTTTTTGCATGATTATGTAACAGTTGTTATCACATAAATATTAACACAAGAGCGAAGATATAAAACCAACCAGCAAGTGTCAATGGATGAATGAAGGATGGAATATATATTATATAGTGTACTATATATAATAAAATATCATTCAGACATGTACTGATGAGGTTAAACTGGAGGACATAATGTTAAGTGAAGGAAAGCTGCACAAAAAGACAACTATTGCTTGATTTCACTCATGTGGATGCTAAAAAGAAGTAGAGAGAACAGTAGCATTCACTAAAGGCTGGGAAAGATGGGAAGAAAGGGAGATGGAAAGAGATGAGAAAAGGGGTACAGTTAAAGAAGGGGTGTTAGTTCTAATGTTCTCTAGTCTACAAGACCTTATTCTAGTTTTCCGAATGGGTAGATGAGTTTAAAGATTCCCAATATATAGAAATGATATTTGAGGAGATGAAAATGCTATTTTTGTCCATTCATTCTATAACATATATGTATATAAAATTATAGTATTAAGTGGAAATATAGAAGTAAAAAATTATCTGAAAATTAGAAATATATTTTTAATTGCTAAATCATCAAAAGTAAAGAAAGCTTGAGAAACTGTTAGAGCCAAGAACATCCTGCAGAGAGATGGAAACCACATGTAACGTGGCATTTTGGACAGAAGACTAGAACGTGAAAGCGGTACTGGGCCTGGGATCCCCAGAACCGATACCAAAGCACAAAGCAGCATACAGCTGTGATCCCAGCACTGGAGAGATGGAGACAGAAGGTCCCTAGGTGTTGCTGATTGCTGAGCTCCAGCTTCAGTGAGAGACTCTGTCTCAGAAAATAAGGTGAAGAGCAATGGAGGAGGAGACCCCATATCAACCACTGACCTCCACATACAGTCCCATACATGTGCACATGGACTCCTCACTTGCACTCACACACACAGAAGCATGCATACCCATGTGCACACCACACACATTTTTTAAAAGTACACTAGGTGAGAACGAAGGAAGCTTTAATAAGTTATGTTCTTTGATTAATTAAAATGTATCAATATTAGTTCATTATTACAAATCTACCAGACAACATAAGATGTTAACAGGGAAACTATGTAGGGATGGGACGAGTGAGACTTACATAGGAATTCTCTAAACTATCTGCTCAATATTCTGTAAAAATATATATAAAACTTTCCTAAAAATAAGGTATTAATTTGAAAACAAAGGATTGTTTAGATTTTGGTTGTGATCACAATGAATGGATATTGTTTTCTTACAAAGTGCTACATTAACTTATGTTATATTAAGCAAAGTCATAGATGTCCGTTCAATTTCTTGGTATTAACAAAGTTTCGTGAAAAGCTGTATCTGTGTGCTGGCATCTGTTTTTATCATTTTTTAGTTAGCATTCAGCTTTAAGTATCATCATGGCATTTTAAAAAGCAATTTGTTTTAGTTGTTTCTCCTCCTGCCCCTCGTCTCCCCAGTCCCCCTTTCCTTCCTTCCTTACATCCTCCCCCCTTTCTGTTTACATGTCACGTGTCATCGTTCTCTTCCCTCCCCTCTTCCTTATCATTTCATATTACCTGCCTGCTCCTGGTCACAAATCTAGCTTTTTAGATTTGTTACCTATGTTTGCCCCTTCATATACATACATGCGATAAATATTACAAGCTAGGATCCACATATTAGAGAGAATATAAAGCTTGAAGCTTTCTGAGTCTGTCACCTTGCTTAATATAATTCTTTTCATATCCATCCATCATCCATTTTCTGGCAGATTTCATATTTCTCTACTACTGAGTAAGGTTCCATTTTCATTATCCATTCATCTGTTAATGGGCATCTGGGCTGGTTCCATGTCCTAACTATTGCGAAGAAACATGAATGTGCACGTATCTGTCATACAGAGAATCCTGAGGGACTATGTCCAGGAGTTGTATGGCAAGTTCTATGGCAGTTCTAGTTCTAGTTTCTTGAGAAACCTCCATCATGATTTCCATGATGGCTGTCCGAGTTTGCACTCCTACGAGCAGTCAATAATGAGGGTTCCTCTTTCCTCAGACCCTCGTCAGCATTTGTTTTCCGTTTTCTTCATGATAGCCATTCTGACTGGGATAAGATGGAATCTCAAAGTGGCTTTAATTTGCATCTCCCTGATGTCTAGGATTCTATTGACTGATGTTATCATGCATCTACTTATATTTTTGTTCACTAGTTTCCTCATTAAATGTCATGTATTTTGTCCACTTTTAAATAACGAATTTTAATATTGAGAGTTATCTAGTCTGCTGTGTCATCTTCTCTCCATTTGTTTTTTTGCCTTTTGACTCTTTATATGATAGATTTAATAAAAAGGAGTTTGTAATTTTTTAATATAAGAATTGATCAATTTTTACCTTTATCTATTTTGCTTAATAAGCAAACAGCACCCATAAGGGAGTGAAGGACATGGCTGTCAGGAGCAGACTTGAACTCCAGTGCAATTAGAACAATCTTTATGGGGAACTACAAAGCCCTCTAGGGACATCTCACATTAAAACAAGAGGATCCAACCTCAGTGTTTCCACATAAATGAGTCCTAGCTTGTAGACTGCCACCAGGGAGTGACCTTCATCTTGGGGAAGCTAAGAACACTTGTTTAAGATCACTCATCTTTGATTGATTAGTAAGCGACACTTTGCAGCTAAAGAGTGAATGCTTGGTCCTTCGGGGAATAGCCTCAGCAGCACACCGTACTACAGATGGACCACAGGGAGCTTCCTGCCAGACGGGTACTTCCACACAGATTCTAGCTTGAACCTCTTTGAACCACACAGGTACTTCGAATTTCAATCCTAACCTAACTCAACGCCTAGCTTGTCTTAAATTCTCAGTGGTTGTTATATTTTTCCTTTCCAGGGCCAAGGCCAACACAGACATATTTCTTTTATTTAATATTTTTGTTTATTTATTTACAAGCAGATAAAAAGAGACAGAGAGAAAAGAGACCAAAAGAATGGGCATGCCAGGGCCTCCAGCTGCTGCAAACGAACTGCAGATGCGTGTGCCACTTTGTGCATCTGGCTTTACATGGGAACTGGGGACTCAAACCTGGGTCATTAAGCTTTCTAGGCAAGAGCCTTAACCACTGAGCAATCTTTCCTGTCTCCTTTTAGAAGGCATTTTTTTTCTAGTTATCTTGTCACTGAGATTTTTATCTTAAGGCATTATATGCTGGTTTCTGGTGTCAAGTCTCACGTTGCTCAGACGCTAAGGCATCAGGCGCTATCAAGATGCCTTCATTCAGGCTAACCATTGCCCTGGAAGTAATTTGATTCAGTATTTGGGGCCTCTTACAAATCCCTCTATTCTCTTCCTATATTATCATATTTAAAGGTACACACACACACACACACACACACACACACACACCAGCATTACTAAGTACTTTTTACTTAAAAGAGATTTCAGGGCACCTAGCCCAACAAATAATGATAGCTGAGGGATTCCCAGGTGACTCTTATACACATTCACGTTTCAAAACCACTAAGTAACAAATGCTAATGGCTCTCAGTTCACTGGGCACTAAGTCTTCTTAGTTTTAAATATCAAAATCCTTCCATATGGTCTTTTCTCATCATTCAAGCTAGACCTTTCTATGTAATTTATGAAACAGTGACCACATACTACCTTGTGATAATAATATAAAGTATGATTTATAAGTATTCAACATAAATACATATCTGAAAGTCCTTCCCTTGTATCTTATAACTCCACTCCTCCTTCCTGTCTTGTAAGGGATACCAGTAATTAAGAGTGAATAGCTTGTTCATTACGGTAGCATTTTTTCTCAAATCAAGTCTTATTTTTTGGATGCTACAAGAAATAACTGAAACAATAACTTGATTTGACAAAATGTATAGCAAGTCCTTGAGATATAGTTGGAAATAGTATTTTACTCCAAGAAGTTAATGGAAGAATTACGCGTTATTGCTTTTTCCTTTTTGACTTGTGCTAATAGAATAAAAGGAAATGTCAAAGTTTGCAATGGAAAGCAAATGCAGAGTATTGAAAGAATGAAGTGGTTTACCAAAAGTTAATTTTCACTTTAATTCAAAAATATTAATTGATTGTTTCAGGTAAGATAATATGGTAGGCATCTGACTATTGGAAAACATTTCTGCAGTAAAGTACATCAGCAAGTCTTTTCTTTTTCTATATTGTTAAAATAACTGCAAAAAATAAAGTCATCACTTTTGCCTAACTTTAATCTAAAAGTGAATTCTAAATCTTCATGTCCTAAGCAAACTGCCACAGGGTGATTCCTCATGCTCTGAGTACTTTTTATCACAACTATAAACCATAACCAAAGAAGGAAGAATCCATCTAGCTCTCTGGAGTCTGCTCTGCCAACTTGTCCTTTATTTATTACATTTTAATGAATTTTTTATGTCCCTGTACCCAGTCTTTCAACAAAGGAGAAGCAGCTTAACCCCAAGTATTTATAACATAGGATTGATATGTGAACATTAATTTTCTTACATGGGATTACATAATCATGCTCAGAGATATTTTTGAAGTTAGTTAACATCTCAACTCTGTTAACTCTTCCATGAGATCAATGCTTTCAAAATGTTTAACAGATATTTTAAACTGTCCTATTTCTCTTGAGACTATAAGATGAATTTTAGCACTGGGACAGCCTAAATCTCTCCTTTTGGAAGCACACACTCTTTCTGAAGGTGTCACCAAAATTAAGAGGATTTTAGAGAGGGGGATTAGGAAGGAAGTAAAGAATGTCGATGTGGATATTCCTACCTGTGAAAACTCCCCAGCAGTGAATTTATTTCCCTGGGTCCTCTTTTCTCATTTCCTCAAAAACAGCCAAAGTAAGTAAAATGATTGTTACTGTGCAGGATGCATTTGGTAACCAAAGAAAGCCTGACTCAAACTGGTTAACACAGTAGAGAAATATATATTAGTCAGAATTCAAGAAGTACAACAAACTTGCAAGTTGATTCAACTAGACCATTCCAAGCCATCTCTCTCTCTCTCTCTTTCTCTGCTCAATAGCCCACAGTGGGCTTAGGGTAACTGGAAGCTGCTTCACCTACACTTGATGTCTTCACATTACAAGCTGCCAATGGCAAGAAGGTGACACCTTTCCCTGTAACATTCAACAAGAGAGTGAATTTCTCCCACTCCTCCCACAGAGTAACAATCCTCAAATCTGATTAGGCTAATATAAAATGCATGTCCATTCCCAGACAAGCACAAGTTTCCAAGCTCTTTGTCTTAGTCTGTTTTTTGTTGCTGTAACAAAATACCCGAGAATATTTATAAAGAAGAAAGGTATATTTTAGCTCACAATTCTGAAGGCTTAGGAGTTCAAGATCAAGAGCCAACATCTACTGGGCTTCTGGTTGGGGGCCTCATGCTGTTTCACATGTGGAGAAAAGCAGACAGGCAAACAGGCATGTGGAGAAAAAAGAAGGAAAGAGAGGCTGAGTTCCCATGATAGCTGACCCATTTCCAGGAGAGAAACACTAGCCCTTCATGAGGGTTCCATCGTATGACCTATGAAACCTTCCATTTGCCTGTCCTCCCACCACTGAGAGCTCTTCTTGGCAGATCAGGACTCAATCCTGATGAGATGACTACCCAGGCAGAATCACAGTCCTTTAAGAGTTTGAGAGGGGAAAGTGTGCAAGAGCAGAGAAAAGCTACAGTTCAGTCACCTGTCCCCATACCTTGTGAAGAGCAGACTTAGAACTCCTTTACTGCATCTAGTTAGGTTTTTAGAAGTATTGAAAAGATGAAGACATGGTTTATATCAATACCAAAAGAACATTTATACAAGACATTCTCTGAAATAAAGTTTCTGTTTTTATTAAAAAGTGTCCTTTGTCCCCAAATTTGGTAAACTGGTTCAAGTGACTCATATGCCAAAGAGCTACCAGAGAGGCATATTAAGAAGCTGACCAGTGATCAGATTCAAATACAGCTGGGAAGGCAAGAAACAAACAAACAGACAGACAAACAAACAAACAAAGAACAGCAATAGCAACAAAGGTCAATTGTATCAATAGTAGGATACAAATTTGTAATTTGTGGTTTCTGGGGTTCACAATAAAATAAACTTGAAAACACACATGCTGTCTACTCTTTTAACTTTAAAAGACAAGAATTTTTTCCTGTAGAGGTAGTAACAGTAGCTATGATATTTGGGAAGGCCTTTCTCAGAAAATATTCTCATTGGGAATATGAATGTATAAACCATCCCAGGCAGGAATTGCTAATTCCCTAGAATATTAATATGTTGGGTATAAAATGTAACTTTAATGAAATAATTTTTATAAAATATTTATTCAGTAGAACATTGATTTTTCCCAAATTTAAGGATTAGGACTTTGTTGGCTCTAAATGTTTAAGCATTTCGGTCAAGGGACACAGCAAGTGGTAAAGTCCAGCTTAGAATCAAAACTGACTATTTATCCACCTAAATCCAGAGTGAAATGGATCAGAGAAGATAAATCCAGAGACTCAGAAATGGGCATGAGAAAATAAAACTTAACTGGCTTTGGTACTAGTACATTATTTGGTAGGTTTGAAAAAGACATTTGCAAGAGTTGAGAGAAGTTTTTTTGTTGTTGTTGTTTAGTTTTGGTTTTTGTTTTTCAAGGTAGGGTCTCACTCTAGCCCAGGCTAACCTGGAATTCACTATGTAGTCTCAGGCTGGCCTTGAAATCACAGCGGTCCTCTTACCTTGGCCTCCTGAGTACTGACCTCCCACCTCCCACCTGGAAGAGAGAGAGAGAGAGAGAGAGAGAGAGAGAGAGAGAGAGAGAGAGAGAGAGAGAGAATAGATATATCAGGGCCTCCAGCCACTGCAAACAGACTCCAGATGCATGTGTCACTTAGTGCATCTGGTTTTACCTGAGTACTGAGGAATTGAACCTGGATGGTTAGGCTTTGCAGGCAAGCACCTTAAATGCTGAGCCATCTCTCTAGCACCAATAGAAGTTTATTATAAGAAAACAGAAGAAAGAAGGGGAATATTGTGTTTGCTATTTCTAGTGTTAAAAATTAGCTGTTTTGGTGATGTTGCTTGTGTCATTTATGTCTCAAGTAGAAATACTCAAAGACCAGATTTGACCAAATCAGCTACCAGCCACTATCCAATAGAGTGAACCCTTGTGCTATTTCACCTTATCTTCCACTAACAGTCTTTAAGTTGGACTTCATGTTAGGTGGAGAAGGAGGGAAAGGACAGTCCAGAGGGCAATATCTGCCATAAGTACTTTCCTCTTGAAAGAATCACAATGTATGGCCCATTCATCAAGTTAGAATATGGAGGAACATGGAGGAATGAGTGGATGCAGTGAGAGTTCGAACTCTCAAGGCATAAATACTGCATAAGGCAAAAAGAACCTGCAAGTCCAAAAACACAATCGTACCAAATATTTATATAGGCCTCACTACGTGTCAGTAATTTTTCTAAACATTCTGTAATACATTCATTTTATGCTCATAATAACCTCTGGGTTAAGGAGCAGAATCCCCAATCTGTAGGTGAAGGAAGCAAGGCACACAGGTTAAAAATCTTGTCCAAGGTCACACAGTTAGTCTAGCCATTTGGCTCCATTCTGTCATTGGTTTTAGCAGACAGCTGACTTTGTAGGAAGAAGAAAGGATTTGAAAGGAAACACATACTATATGGTTCTTGGAATTTAGACCAGAAAAATGAGACCAAGAGATTAACATTGGGCTTCTAATACTTCTAACAGGCAAAAGTGAGAAGCTAGGAGCTATGTCTTCTGTGCAGAAGAGGGAATTTCCAAATGTAGAATAATTCCAGCCAGGATAAACCAAGATATTTGAGAGATGAGGGGATGCCTATAATATCAATATCATATGGGTATGGGCTTCTGATTTAAACTCTAAGATCTAGGAATTGCAATTTAAAAATAAACTTGCATTGGGACACTGTTCCTATACCCCAGGATGCCCATAAAATAAGCATGATGTGCTGAATTCCTGCTTACATAGTATCCATGGCTTAGTGAGAGACATGGACATTAAACAAAAAAATATAGCGAAGTCTGTAAATGTTATGACAGGGGATGTGTGCAGATGATTGGGAGACTATTGGAGAAAGATGACTAACATCATCCAGGTATGAAGCAATAGCTCCGAGGACATAAACATTAAGCTTAAATTGATAGGGTATGTGTTAGTTTCCTAGGTGCTGTTAACAAGAAACCATAGATTGGTTGACTTACATAACAAGTCTCTATTATCTAACTACTCTGGCATTCAAATCTGAGACCAAGGTGTTGGAAAGTATGTTTTCTTCTAAGAACCCTCTCCCTAGCTTGTAGAGAGCTAAAGTCTCCTCCCTGTGTCTTCACTACATACACCTATGTGCAGATTTCCTCCTAATATAAGGACTCCCTCATAGGGGATCAGGCCCTGATCTCTAAGCATAGTGACATTGTGAAATTGAGGAGGTGATGATTCTCTCTAATCTATCTATGAAATATATGTGTGAAGGAAAGAAAGAAAGAGAAAAGCAAGGGCTGGGTATATGACTCAGTATAGAGTGTTTGTCTAGCTTTTGTGAGACTCAGGTACACTCCCAGTACTGGAAACAACAACAACAAAAAGAATTTAAATGTATAACACAGAGCTAGAGGTACAGCTTAGTTGATAGAACAGTCATCTCTAAAATCAAACAAAATAACCATAATTAATTTTTAAATATTCATTGAAATAATATATTTGGGAAAATATGATTAAAGATTTTTTTTTGAGACAGAGCCTCACTCTATCACCCAGGCTGGCTTAGAACTCACAGCAGTCCCCTGCCTCAGCCTATCAAGTGCTGGGATGACAAACCTGGCCTGATTAAGAATTTTTTTAGGCCAGGTATGGTGGCACACTCTTTAATCCCAGCACTTGGGAGACAGAAGTAGGAGGATTGCTGTGAGTTCGAGGATAGCCCAAGACTCCATAGTGAATTCTAGGTCAACCTGGGCTAGAGCAAGAGCTTACCTCAAAATAAAAAAAAAGAAACATCTTTTTAAAGAAACTACTACTAATGACATTATGAGATAGAAATAAAACAAAGTTACTGTGATGGTTAGGTTTTGTTGTCAACTTGATATTTTTAATTATATTGGGTAGGTCTCTGAGGATGTTTACAGAAAGGCATCCTCTCAGTAGGGGGCAGGATGTAAAGAAGCTCAAAAAAGCCAAAAGTAAACATCCTTTTCCTGTGTGGGAGTTGCAGGAAGGAAATTCCAGAGACTCAGGAAGCCATTAAGTCTGGGAAGGGTTGAAAGACCCCACCCTAAGCCTATATAAAGAGAAAGAAATTCTCTCCTTGGTGTGTCCCCCCATTATCTCCTGCCTGTTTGCTGTTGTGTGTGTGGTGTTGGTGATGGGTTTTTCTCTCTGTTTGGACCTGTGAAAGAGGGCCAGCCTCTTTCACTCTTATGGGACTTCTCCTGGATCTGTAGCTTGAATAAATCATTTCCTCCCATAAACTGTGCCTGATTTGAAGATTCATTCCAGCAGCGTGTGGCTGACTGCAACAGTTACCAATAAAGATAAGACTGGGGCTGGAGAAATTGCTCAGTGTTTAAGATGCTTGTCTGTTGAGCCCAACAACACAGGTTCAATTCCCCAGTACCCATGTAAAGCCAGATGCACAAAGTGGCACAGGCATCTGGAGTCTCTTTGCAGTGGCTGGAGGCCCTGCACATGCATTCTCCCTAACTGTCTCTCTTCCCTCTATCTCACCCTGCTTGCAAATAAATTAATTAATTAAAAATATATAAGGCTGCATAGATTGCAAAATGTTTAAATTTTTGTTTGGGTTTTTTTTTTTTTTTTTGGAGGCAGGGCCTCATTCTAGTGCAGGGTGACATAGAGCTCACTCAATAACCCAAGGATGGCCTTAAACTCACAGCAATCCTCCAACCTCAGCCTCCCAATAAAATTTTATTGGTAGTTTTATTATGTATTGATATAAATAAGTGAATGTTTTTCAGAAAATTTAATCACTAAAGTGAATTCAAAAAGAGCAAATTGATTAACTGAACGAACTAATAACCACAAATAAATTACAAGGTCAGAAATCTGACCTCTATAAAAAAACGAAAATAGAACAGTGAGGAAGGGTCCTCCTTGGGGAAATAAAAGTGTGGATATAATCTTAAAAACAACTGTGATTTTTCTGTTATTCAGATTGTCAGAGTACAAAGGTAGAAGGTTTTCAGTTAATTCCATGAGGTCAGCATAATGCTCATACCAGGGAATTTAAAACAAACATCACTACTAAAAAGTTTGCTAATTAGTTTACCAATTATATGTGGATCTTTTTAATCATTTGTTTTGAGACATGATCTCACATACCCAGGCTATCTTGAACATGCTGGGTAGCCAAGGATGACCTTAAACTTCTGATCCTCCTACTTCCCAAGTGCTAGGATTATAGGCATCTACCACCACACCTGGTTTATGTAGTGCTGGGGATTGAACTCTGGCCTTGTGCAAGCTAGGCAAGTATTTGATTCTTTTTAAAAGTCTTCCTTATGAATGAATTTAAAAAATATATAATCAGCCTATTATATAAAGCCTATACTTAAAAGTAATATTTTCAAGCTAACACATTAAGCAAAAAAGAAGAGTAAATTAATATTATAAAATACTATACAATAAATGTGGGAACTGACTGTGTGTCATAGTCACTTGTGTCTGTGTGTATGATGCAAAGAAGGGCTGGGAGTGAACCAAACTACTAACAGTGGAGACCAGGAAAGATGGAAGTTTGAGGCTGCAGACCAATGGGAATATTGCCATTTCACATGCTCTGTAATGTTTAAGTTTTTAAAGCCTTGGGCTCATAAATTTGTTCTGTAACTTTCAAAGCCTGGAGTGTAACAATGGATCAGTGGTGAAAGGTCATTCCAGGATCCAGGGGGTCACACTTGGAACTTCACACCCTGTCTTCTGGCAGGATGAGGGAGGAGTAAGATGTTC
>PVHP010009405.1:0-50531 GCA_004024765.1 Zapus hudsonius | reverse complement strand
TCTTAAATCCTTGGTAGCCATTCTGTAATCTACCTATATACCTACATAAATAAATTTACTGTGTGATGTGTAATGTGTGATCTGTAATTTAATATTAGTAGTTATCAAGAGAAATTTGGACTCAGGAATTTTTATTCTAAGGTTGCTTAGACAAACTAAAGAGAAAGCCAGGAAGACATGAAGAAGGAAACTTTCCAGCTCTTGAAAAGTTTTGTGCTCAGAAGTGCTGAGGACACAGCAGGAACGGAGTATGTGTCCCTGAAGCCAGGTCTGGTTAATATTTTATGGAGTCACCTCTCTTCAGAAGTAACCAAATTAATGCAGTGTGTATGCTGAGATCTGAAAGCACACATACCTACTTTATAAAGCCTCCTCTTCCTGGGAAAGCTGCTTAAATAAGCAGGGTTAACACAGGGGAGTCAACAGGGGAAGATCTTGTCAGGTCCTGTTGGCAGTAAACAAAAGCAGAGAACATACTTTGTAGAACAGCCCCAGGAAAATGAATACATCCAGCATGCAAACCAGAATCCTATGATGAAAGTATGACTGGTGTGTGATTTCTAAACTTAGCTTCTTTCCTTCTTTCCTTCCTTCTTTCCTTCCTTTTTATCTTGTTTCTTTTCTCACTCATTCTCTAATTCAAATGAAGTTCTGTTGAGAAATGGATGAAATGGGAAAAAGTCAAGCTACTCTGATGGGAATAGAATGTAGAAGACAGAGCTCTGTTTATTTCTTTGGGTCTCATGATCCCGGGGTGGCACTTATATTTTTTTAGTGACTCTAAAGGCTTTTGAGAATATGGTGTGAAAAGAAGGTATTACCCATTTCTATGAAAGTTGCCAAGACTTGGATTTAGAATAAAGTTTAATAATTATTTTTAAAAAAATGAAATCAAGGCTAGGTAATATATATCCTATTTATATATAATCTTGGATTTCCACCAGCATATGAGGAGCTGAACTTAGGAGGCTGTGGAATATAATACAGAGAAAAATTAACTGAACAGTTTAAATATATTGAAGAAAGTTTTCATGGCATCTGTTATTCACCAGGCATGAATGAATTCTGAGGGAAATGTATAGATTACTATAGAGCTCAGAGTTCATTAAATTTTGAGATGAAAGGGGGACATTTTCATTTAATATCCCATAAATCTCAACATTTTAGGATGCATAATCTTGATTAATAGGAGTTCAGTTTGTTTTCTTTTTACTAGAGGCTCCTCTCAACGATTACTAGAAAATTCCTGGGATGTGCTCACATGTAATCACATCTGATCATCTCTATCTTCCTGCTAGAGCAGTGGGAATTCACATACACTTCTGGGACTTCAAGTCACAAAACTAACTTCCTTAAAGCCTTCTGGAAATGCTGGTGCTATGAACCGCACCCCCCCCCAAGGCATATGATGCTTTGGAGAAGACAAAACTTTCACTGTTGGAGTTGTCTGTGCATACAGACCAAGTGTGGTAATGCCTCACCGTCCTCAGGCACATTCCTTCTCTAAGTGACTTTATGCAGTGCTGTCTTTTACAGAAGCAGTGATGGACCCAGAGGGGAGGAGTTAAAGTGGGCCCAGCTTTTGTTTTAAAGTGAATACACAGGTTTCACAGTAGCAGTCCAGCCTGACTCAGAAGGCCCAGGCCCTACTAAGTAGAATGGAAACTCCCTCTCGTCCTATCTTCTTCCTGACTCAGCCCATCTGCACCTGCAGTAAACACATGAGAAGCTGTTTCATTTGAGAAGGGGAAAAGAAGGGAAGGGAAGAGAAATGGATTACAAGGAAGGAAAAACTGGAGAAAGAAAACATTGAGATTTGCAGTGATAACAAAGTGTGAAATGGCAGCAATGTTAATTTAGAAGTAGAAGAATCTGGAAAGAGACTAAGAAAACTGAAAGATAAGAAGATTCAGTTGAGAAGACCCTATGGGCCATTAACAAAACCTGCCAGTGTGACTACATGTTATTGAGTTAAGTAGCCAATAATATATAACTATTGTATATACACATATGTATCAAACATGTAGCCAATAATATATAATTATATGAGCTAATAACAGATATTAATGCTATATAAGACAAAAAGATTTATGTTAAGAAAATCAGAGGGATTTTTCTGAATTCAAAGAGAAACCCCCTTTCTGGAATGTAATTATGGTCAGTGCTTTCAAAGACTTTCAATGAACTTGAGGTAATATAAAAAAAAAAACTATTGAATTCCTGAGAACCTGGGTATTTTAAACATAGTCTGTGAGCTAGAAGTTTCTGGAAACTCACTATAAATTCTGTCTCTCAGGACCCATTTCATACCTTCTGAACTGAGCCATATATACATACAAGTTCAAGGCTGAAAAGCATTGTCAGAGGGTTAGGAAGGAGGGAATATTTAGAAACACATGTGTTCCCTCCAGAAACATGCAAACGGTATTTCAGGCGGGAAGGTCAGATAGTAGAACCCACCAGGAACCCAGATAATAGAAATATATATATATATATATATATATATATATATATATATATATATATATATATGGCACAAAAATACCTTAAGTACACAGAGTTTCATGACATCCTGCTCTAAAGTTCAAGTGTAAAAGGTGATTAACTACTGTGCTGTGAGAAAAACAGAGAAATGTATATTACATTAACTTGGGTAAATAATGTTAAGGAAACCTATACCAGCCATAGAACTATAGGAGACATCATTATGAGAGGGTGTTGGGGAGAAGAAGAGGAGGAAGAAGTGGAGGAGGAAGAAGAGAAGGAGGCAGAGGAGAAAATGAATACAGAAAGAAAGAAAGAAAGAAAGAAAGAAAGAAAGAAAGAAAGAAAGAAAGAAAGAAAGAAAGAAAGAAAGAAAGAAAGAAAGAAAGAAAGAAAGAAAGAACGGAAGGAAGGAAGAAAGGACGGAAGGAAGAAAGAAAGAAAGAAAGAAAAAAAAAGAAAAGAAAATTACCCCTGATACCAGGTTGTTAATTCCTTTTGAAAATAGTTTGGTGATTCAAAATTGACATCTGCATGATAAATGTTACAATTAGTTGTATACACATGAAAATAAATTTCTGTGTAAGTCCATGTATCATTTACATTCTGGAGGTTGTTTAAATTATCTTTTATTTTCTTCCCCAGAGGAGAACCCAATTCATGTGTAGAATTTGGCTAAGTTTTCTATTTATTATTTCTAAAGAAGTGTTTCTTAACCCATGGTCCCTAGACAGATCACCTGCAGAAGCATATGAGAGCACTTTAAAAAAAAAATAAAAACAGTTTACTGGATTCAACTCCAGATAATGACTCACAATCCATGGGGAACAAGCCTAATAATATACTTAATAAACTGTAGGGGATCTTCATCCACTCACTCATTTTACATATGTTCTTATGTCTGGAATTGTGCAGTGTATAATATAAATGCTTTAAAATGGATATAGGAAACAGAAGATCAGCCTTTCTTAGATAAAGTGGCCAGGAAGGCCGCTGGGGGGGGGGGGATGACTGGAGAAGCAGCGCCCTCAGCCAGATGCAGTCCTTGTCAGTAGTCACATCTGGCTAGTCACAGATGTTCACATGTTGCCTTTGTGGAGCTGCAGAAGCTGTGGTGATTTACTCCTTGATATGGAAGCCAGTTCTGGACATTGTCACTATTAGTAGATATCACTGTAACCATCGGGAACTTAGAAGGAAGAAGTGAAAGAAGCTTGACACCATCCAAAAGACAAACCATTGAGCTCACACACACATACCCAATGAGAATCCTTAAAACCACTTCATGGAAACAGAATAAACGGATGTGTAGGGAGCATACAAGAGATGAGCAGTGCTACATGGTTCCCATGTTTATGCCTCCCTCCCCTTTTACACCCTGTCTTTGCTCATTCTCCCCACCAAGTATATCCTCTGAACCATGAAGTTAACCTGATCTACTGGAACTCTGAAAACGCCTTCTTAATGACACATACCTTTAGAATAGGAATGAGATTTGATGACATCCTGTATAAACCCTTAGGCATTAATTTTATATCGAATATTTTGCCATTGAATATCAACCTTCCCTTGCTAGTGGTCGAATATAAGCAATTATAGTTCTATTAGCGAAGTTGTTATCAGAAGCTGCTTAACTAGAAAACAGTTATGACAAGCTTGGTAGGCATTTTCAAATTCTATTTCAGAGAAAGCCGATACTATTCACAATTTATATACAAAGTTTTAGGAAGAAATGTCAAATGCCTACCAGATCTCTGCAAAATCAGTCTACTCAAATCAAAAGGCATATTCACTGTTTTCAACATGAAAAAGATTCATATCTTTCTTGTAATGTTATTTCTTCCTATAGGACAATTCACTTGATCAATGCATTCTTCCATGGAGCCAGGCACACAGAATTAAAGGTCAGATAAAATATCAGGCACAGTAACTAGCCCCAAAAGAAGGAGCGATTTCACAAAAGAGCAAAATGTAAACCCTCCATAGAGAGAGTAATAATAGAAGCAAAGCCACAAGTCAGCCCTATCTCCTTGGTACAACGGAAATACCTGGAATTTGTCAGAAAAGAGCATGAAAAAAGCTGAAGACAATGTTCAATAATGATCAAAATATTTTAAAATGATTATAAAGCAAATTCAGGAAGCTAAAAATCTCATATGAAGGGATGTAAAGTTTGCTTAGTGATTAAGGACACTTGCTTGCAAAGCCTGCCAGCCTGGGTATGATTCCCCAGTATCCACATAAAGCCAAATAAATACACTATATTACATTTGCAGTGGCAATAGGCCCTGGCATTCACACACACCCCCACACACATACACTTTCTCTCTCTTCCATTTCTCTTTTTCTCTCCTCTCTTTCTCTCAAGTAAAGAAATAAAAATGTTTTCAAAATTTCATCTTAAGTGGAATTATTCTTAAAGAAGTAAGATTTTTTGTCACAATACCCTGCCAAATAACAATTCTATTTTTAACCTGTAAAAAGTATAAAGTAACTGAAAATGTTTAATAAAATACAAATTTTATTAAAAGGTAAATAAAATAAATACTTTTAATAAAAGGTATATTTAATGGGTATTGGATTTTTAAAAACAATAGAGAATAGCTATTCATAAGAATGTTCAATACAAATGCATGAATGTAGATTTCAGTGTACAAATTAGCCTGTGGTTTAAGTATTAAATTTGGTTCTATGGAATGTGACTGAAGGGGAACAGCTCAGGAACCTAATCCAGTATGTAAAAATATGCATGTATACATGTATGTGAATATTTAAATTACACATATATGTGTATATAACATTATATGCACATATTTTCTATGTACACACATGCATATATACAGTAGGAGACACAAAGGCTTGTTTTCAACAAAATTAGACTTCAATTATATAAGATCTAGATGCTGAAAATGACACAGAACTTGCAATATATAACGAAAATTGTTGAGTTGAGTCTAGCTAGAGCAGAAAGTCTAGCTAATTCTTTCATAGACTTGAAGACTCTGGCATTTTTAAAATATATATTTTATTTATTCATTTTCAAGCAGAGAGAGAGAGAGAGAGAGAGAGAGAGAGAGAGAGAGAGAGCACACCAGGGCCACAACTTTGTGTGTGGTTTATGTGGGTCCTAGGGAATTGAACCAGGGGCCTTAGGCACTGGAGGCAAGTGCCTTACCCACTGAGTCATCTCTCCAGCCCTACACTGGCATTTTTATCTGTAATTGATTAAGTTTAAAATATGAAGTTATATTCTTGACTAAATAGCAATTGAAAATGCCTGAATTCATGAAAAACAACAAGCAAAGACCTGATTTTTATTGCTCCTAATTCTTAGACGAGGGACAAACGAGAAGACTACAAAGCATTCTAGAATCATTTGTGGAAAAGAAATAATGATACCAGAGTAGTTTGATTCAATCCCTGTAGAGAGAGCTTACCTAGAGCCAAAAGCAGAGTGGGGATACTGTCCACATCACAGATGGACACCTGATCTTTCAAGGCTTGGAATACAGCTTAAGTTTGATGATCTGGAACAGAAATCTATATGGACAGATAATGCTCCCTGGGAAAGATTAAAGCCCAGTTAAAATTTCATTTCCTGGTGTGTTGCTATGGTTATATGAGAAAGAATGAACACCTGAGCAGTTGACTGCCAGCTCCTTGTTAAAATAGGTGTAAGAGGACATAATGGTTTACTATCCAAGACCTAGAAAAGTGATGTGCAAGCAGGTGGTGCTCAATCAATATTTAAGAATCTAATGAATGAATACAAAAAAAGACTCTGATGTGGGTAAATCTCATTTAATTTTAAATGTTAAGTGTAAGAGGGACACTATGCCTTCTGCATGAATTTACCTATCTTTACATTTTTTGCAGTTTCAATCTGAGATACCTCATACAAAAGTTCTCAGTTTAAGCTGCTATATCTTCACATTTATTTTAAACATAATGACTTTCACGTAACCCGATGTGCTTTTTGTTCTGAAATTGTAAGAGCAAGCATTGAGATAGCAAGATTACCAGCAGAGTCTTCACCCATTTTCTAACAATCCCTGGAGTTACCTCGAATTTCTCAGCTGGCATCTTGTATATCACCACCCTTTCTACTTTACTGGGGCTGCAAACTCCCAGCTTCCTTCCAGCAACAGCAGGATTTTTACATAGCCCACCCTAGGCTAAGGGAACCGGAATCTCTGGAGAAGGTTCAAGCATTTCATTAAAAATATTTCGCCAGGTATTGCTGTAATTACAAGTGGGGAATTGCTTTCACACTTCTGAAAGCAGGAAATGTCAAAAAGGCCAAATGGAACCGCTGACACAGAGGTCTGAGGGAGGGGGTCGAAAAGGATTGTGAATTTCAAACAGGTTCCACTTGATAGAGGTGGTCATGGTACTGGTGGTTATTGGCAAGAACCAATTTGGTGTTGTAAAGTATCCAGGATCCTTCTTTGGGGAGGACAGAAGCTCTGCTCCCCATTACTGTGATCTGCAGTCGTTACAGATTTAACAAGCTTTTCCCCAAATCTCTTTGTTGGCTTTATCGCCATAGACCTTGGTGGGTCTTTTGAATTAAGAGTTTGGCTTCATGAGAAGTTATTTCACTTGTCTGAAGAGAGAATTGGATAATAGCCAAATTTTTCAGATGAGAAAAGCTATTTTATCGAAAGCAAATGCTTGGAATAAAATCAAGAAACTTGAGTTTCCATATTAAAGCAAACTAAGAGCTCCTTGTCAAAAAAAAGTTTGTTCATTTGAAGGGCCATCTACATTCTGTAAGAAAAGAAAAGAGAGAGAGAAAGGGAGAGGAGGAAGGCAGATTGTGAGAATAAAAAATAAAAATAGATCCATTCCTGGATAAGAACAATTCTCCTTCCATATCTTTCTTTCACTTTCTCTCTCTGTTCTTTCTCTTATTCTTTCTCTCTCTCTTCCTCTCTCTCTCTCTGTCTCTTTCTCTCTGTGTCTCTCATCACAGTCACATTAAGGTCAGTGATGACTTCTTAATTCTGAATTAAAACAACTAAAGTTATTTTAAAACACTGAGGCCCTGCTTGACCTAGAATGACTGATTCCATTTCTTGAGATCTGACCTGAGTATTTGCTTCTTAAGTGCTGTGATGTCAATGGAATCACCAGCAGACCTGCGGAGAAACAATGGGCTAGTTACATTCTGAGGCCTTCACATAAGAACTGGTAGCAGAAATTGGCAAGAGTAGTCATTTCTAAAGATTCTGAAAATATTATTGACATAAATCTCAATAGTCAGTCATCAATCTAAACAAACCTAGTAAGCCAAGAAGGAAGCTTCCTCTCAGATAAAGTATTCTACCAAACTTGTAGTACGTATTTTACTTAAAACTGAAACTTGCAGTATGCTCTTTAAATAAAATAGTGTGAACCTCTAGTTGTTAGTATTTCACAGTGTGTTAGAGGTCCTATCTAAGAAAAGAGCAAGAAAAAGATTTAGTTTAAAAAAATCAGAGGCTTTATTGAGTGTATACAACATAATTGATCTCATAGAAAATCTTAGGAAACTTTAGAGGGAAAATTTCAAGGTAGTATCTCACTGTAGCCCAGGCTGAGATGAAATTCATTATGTACTCTTTGGCTGGCCTAGAACTCATGGTGAACCTCTGGAGTGTTGGGGTTAAAAACATGCGTTACAGGGCTGGAGAGACGGCTCAGTGGTTAAGGCACTTGCCTCTAGTGCCTGAAGTCCAGGGTTCAATTCTCCAGTACCCACATAAGCCAGACCCATAAGGTGATGGCCCTGGTGTTCTCTCTCTGTCTCTCTCTGTCTCTCTCTCCCTCTCTCTTTTTTTATTTATTCATTTTCAAGCAGAGAGAGAGAGAGAGAGCACCAGGGCCACCACCTTTCTGGCTTATGTGGGTCCTGGGGAATTGAACCGGGGGCCTTAGGCACTGGAGGCAAGTGCCTTAACAGCTGAGCCATCTCTCCAGCCCTCTCTCTCTCTCTCTCTCTCTCTCTCTCTCTCTCTCTCTCTCTCTCTCTCTCCCTCTCTCTCTGTCTCTCTCTATCTATCTATCTCTATCTCTCTCTCATTCTCTCTCTGCTTTAAAATGAAAAAAATATTTTTAAAAACATGTGATACAATGTCTGGCAAAGTAACATTTAAAAAAAAACATTAGTATTCCGGTTCAATAGCTGTCATAGTTAATATAGAACTTTACAAAATCTTAAACTATGCTCTCAAAAGCCAGGAGAAACTATAGCATTGCATAAACGCATACAGTTTGGCAGTTTAAACAATGAACTTTTGCATTATATATCAGTGTGAATATGCCACAAAAATATACTTTTAGAAAGTTTTGAAATAAAACATTTAGGATAGTATCTTTGCCTATTTAAAAGCAAATAAATTAGTATTGAGTATATTTACATAGTAACTCCATTAACAGTGCATAAGTTTATAAGTTTATAAGCAAATGTATTAATAGTGCACAACATTTAGTCATGCTGATGTAATGCAATACAAAAAGGGGAATAAGTTCTGTACTAATCCAAAGCAGGGCCTTCAGTGAAACCGTTCCCTCACAATAGGAGAGGGCTAAGAAAGAATTTATAAATATTATTTATCATGTTTTCTTTCCTTTACAAAATTCAAAACAAATCAAAATAAAACTGTGGATTTTACCATGAATTTTTTTTCTATGAAGGAAATATTATTATGAAACAGATTCAAAGAACATGGCAGATGTGTGGTCATAGACACCAGCCTAGAGACACGGGACAGAGGTGTGCTCCAAGGAAGAGCTCAAAGAGTCAAAGGAGCCATTTGATTGTGGGTTAAAAACTCACTAATTCCTCTGTATCAATGTGAAATAGTGAAAATGACTTTGAAAGCAATATCAAATGGACATGAGTTTTAAACTGTTATTTGCTTTCTAATTGGCTACACAATCTTGGTCAGTTTTAACCCCTCAAGCTTTCTTATTTTTATCTCTAAATGCTAGTCATAAACAGCTCTTACTCACGAATGGGATGGCTTTGAAAATCTAATGATACAACACAAATAGAAATTGTCTTATAAATGTTGGAGACCTACTCACTTTTTACCTGTCTAAGGAAAGAAAAGAGTTTATTTTAGTGAAGCAATGTTCCAAAAATAATACATGCAATTCCGCTGGGGTCCGGTGGTGCTTCCAAAGAATCTCCAGTATCATTAAGGAAGCAAAGTGTGGGATAAAGACCTTGGAGTGAGATAAAGAGGCCGTCATGTCCAAGATCCTCCACCAAAATTTCTTAATCTCTCTGTTTCCTTTCCAAGTCTAAAAATGGAGATAAGAAAATATTTCACCCCAAAATTTGTTCAAGTACCAAATGAGATAAAGTATTCAAACCTTATCTTCTATAAAGAGAGTTGCTCAATCCATGCTCATTGTCACCAGAAAAAAAAAAGAACCCAAGATTATTAGGAAATGTGGCAAGAAGACACCAGAAAAATCTCATCAAATACCAAAATGAGAGGCAAGGATGAGTCTCTAGGAGGCAAGAGGGTACAGTGTGTGAGAGTGTAAGATTTACTACTTTTCGATGGTAAAATGATTCCAAAAGTATAAGACATCTCATGTCTAGACAAATTGCTTGTTTAAGGAAGCTACAAAATGATAGTCTTCCATATCTCCAAGAAGTTCTTGAATTTTTGGCTCATTATTGCTGAGAATCTCCTTCATCAATCTTCTGAAGCAGGAATCCTGGAGGCTTCATTCTCTATCTTATCAAGTGCAACAAATGAGTTTCCTTATCTTTTTCTATTTTAATCTGGAGGTTTTCAGGCATATTTGCCCAAATTTCCATGTATCATTTGCAAGGCAGAAAATTGTTCAATAAGGCGGACAGGGTTGTATGTAGACTGCGCTGGTCCCCGCTGCTTCTCCAGTTCTCTGAAAGAGCTTAGATAACCTCTGCAAAGAAAGGCTTATCTGGCTTGTTTTTACAAATGGAAAACAAGTTGCTGAACAAGGGTTTATCTCAACCCAGAGAGCTACTTATACAATTTAGATAACTCCCTACTTGCCAACCAACTTTTTGTTATCATGAAATACTACTCCAAGAGGTTGACTGCGTAAAATATGAGAGAAATTTCAGCACATATTAATAGTTCGGCATATAAAGATGATGTTGTTGAAATAAGAGACAAGTGTTGAAATACTATTAAAAGTGTACAAAGTACCTGCCAGTCAAAATAAAAAATACAAAAGCTGGAGCAAGCTGTCACAGATAGGCTCCTGGATCAACATCACTGTGACTGTTTGCTTTTATCACAACAGGGTGTACGGAGTCATTTCCCTGACTGGATGCGAGACAGCTGCCTTTTCTCTTTTGGAAAAGTGGATTTTGGAGTCCTGTGTCTGTGTCTGACTGATGCTCTGCAATAGGGCTTTCTACAGAATGGTGCACCTAGACATCCTGAGAATATTCAGAACATGCACTCAGAATTCTTCAACACAAAAAGCTTCTGCAACGTTTTGAGGGGGTGGAAAGGTATAAGAATTCTAAAAGTTTCACAGGAAGTAATAGAACCTGCCACCAAAGTCAAGCTCATTTTCAGCAATTTAAATGTTTGCAAAATAAAAGTTGTCCGTCTGAACATTGAGGAAGACCGATGGCAAATTTTATATGCTGTTCAGTATGGAAATCTTAGCCTGAGAATATATCTCAACACACTATCCCACAGAGAAAAGGAACTGTAAAGAGCGTGAAAGCCTGATGGTGGGCACAGAGGTACCTGGATGGAATATGACAGACAAGCCATTTAGTAAGATCGTCTCAGGCCTGGCAATTACTGACCAATAGACCTAGCCTAGCAACTCATCAAGTGCTCCACCCATTCCGTCCATCACAGGACTTAGAAGTTATAGGAAATACTGAAAAATGCTAAACCAACAATTGTAAGTCTTTTGCATATGATCAATTGCAGACAAACCAGCTGTTTCTGGAAGATTTTTGTTTCTAAAAGAGAATCAGCGCCACATGCAAGCAGGACACTTGTAAAAATCAGATGACAATGAACTTGAATGTGAACATGAATGTCTTGACTGGAATACATGTTTAAAATAAGAATGAAAAAATGGAGAAAGTATAGAAAGAAGGAAAGTAGAACAGAGGTAAATTATTTTACCAACAGAAAGTTGGAAGAAAAATAGGGAATAGATTTAGAGAAGACTATATCTATAATCTCTAAAGTTTATACAGTGAAACTTTTTTTTTCTTAATCTCTGAAACGTCCATCTTGGTATATTATATAGGACACAGATCCTTAGCCCAGGTCATGTGGAATTCAGGTGTGGTGCAGTGTGGACCAGAAGGGAGGGTGTGATCTGAAGCACGTTACTTCATGCTCTCAGACAGTTTCCTTCTGACTTATATATTAATTTGACTGATATGGATCTCCTGAGGTTGCGATAATTTACTGAGAATATTTATAAAGACCTTAGCCCTTGCTTGGCATAGAGCAGAAGGTAAGGGACTGGAGCTGGTCCTTAACATGTTATCATCACCTTCACTGCTATCTTGACTCACTTTAACCAAAATCTCAGGTACACAAGGAATTGTGACTATGTTCTAAGAGAAAGACCTTCGATGGTAATGCAGATTTATTTTCCTTTTCTTCTAAAGAAAGCTGGCAGGATTCATTTTGACAGCTGGGTGTAGCGCCATGGCAAGGGAGTGGAACAAGTCAGGAGAACATTGGCTAGGATGCCACCTTGCCAAAATGATTGCAAGAAAGCTCAGCATGGCATTACATGACCTTAGCTTACTTGCTAAGACAATTACTTCTTTCTAGTTCATTTAGCTACTGCTTACTGATGATGAAGCAAGTATCAAAGGGTGGAAACATTACGGCCATCAACACCTCTCCTCCGTTTACACAAGGAGCAAACCTCTGGCACATGTTTCTACTGAAAATTTAATAACCTGTCCTTTGATCGTTTTCCTTTTCGGCTGCCTTTTCTTTATAAGAATATACCTTCTTTTTCAATTAAGAGAGTATAAGGAGTTTAATTTCAGAATGCATGCATGTGATTATATGTAATGGAGAATAAGCAGAATCTTTTTATGGCTTTTCTGCCTTTTGTCCTTGAGTCTTAATCTCTCACTGAACCTGGAGTTCCTGGTGTTTGTCCAGAAAAGCTGACTAGCAAGCCCCAGCAATTCCATATCTAGGCTCCTAAGCATGGGGGTTATGTTTGGCTTTTTATGTGGGTGCTGTGGATCAAACCCAGGTCCTCACGATTACACAGCAAGCTCTTCCATGCTGAACCATGTCCCCAGCCCGCAAGTTAATTCTTGTCCAGCCTGTTATTAGTTATATATTGGTAAACTTCTACTTTCTTATTTACAGTGTTTACATGTACTCAGCTCTATGAATTTATGATGGTTAATTCAATGTTGTGTTTGACTAGTGTAATAGATTAATAGTTTAATAGATTAATCGTCATGCAATATCAATAAAGAGCCCCACGTCTTTAGTCCAGGGGAATGGTGATGTAACTGTTTTCCCCATGGTGGGGGAGAATATCCAGAGACATTGCCCCCCTCAACAACAACACACAAAGAAAAAACTGCCTACTTCTTATACAATCATAACCCCCTCCCCATGGACTGGTTCAGCATTTCCACTGAGGAGGACCCCAGCAGGTGAGGGACAGGAGGAGTGAAATGGGACTTGCTCATACAATGTATCTATTAACAATAAATAAGTTTTTAAAATATTCTTTACTTCTCCATGAAGCAAGAATAAAGTGATTCTGTGGGGGTTCACCAAAATGTGTGTTTAATTCCAAAGTCTGAGACTGAAACTATGTATATCTGGAATGTCTCCTGGACAGGATATATTGTGTTCAGGACCTCTTTCTTTTCTAGGTGATTAAAAAAAGAAAGAGTGTCTCACTGGAAAACACTATCCTAAAGAAGCATTATCCAGGAATGAAATAGATAGCTAGCTGTCGATAAGTCCATTATAGTAATTATCTGGCCTCAAAAGTTGACTCTAACATGTACCATCCATGGGTCTGAACACAAATCACTTAAATTGATCACTGAAAATGGGTTAAATCCAAGAACCTAATTCATATGGTCGTGATGAGGATGAAATGAACATTTGAGACACTTAATGAATGTGCAGATATAAGAAAACATCACAAAAAGTTGGTAGATGTTCAATTTGTTAGAAGTTATTGTGGAATCAGTGTGAAAGAACAATATGGCTTTTATCAAATGAATTAAATTTCTCCAGCATTGGATAAGTAGAGATATCTGAACCATTGTCAGTTGTAAAGCTTTTGATATATTAATAAATTCAAAATCGTCTAGGTTTTCTTCCTAGATTCATTATCTTTCTCCTCCATTAACTCTCATAATTGAAACTTGGGATAGAATATGAGCTGAAATTGGGCTGCCAAAGGGGATAAAATTGTTGTCCCTACACAACGTGAAAGTCACTCTATCTCTTCTCTGTACACTCCCATTAGTAATAGTGCAAAGCCCAGGTACACCTTGAAAGACTTCGCATTTCTAGCACTGCCATATCGTCTTGATTGGGGGCATTTCCCTACCTGCCTCCAGTGTACTAAATCTCTACTGATTACTCCCTCTTTCCCGTGGAAAAGACGTGCTTATTCTTACCTAGTAAGCAAAGGCTATTGAGAACACAGAGCTGAGAAGCCAGCAGGCTAATGAAATAATATTTCAGAGCTCACATTTCCATGAGGCAGAACAGGAATAGAAAGAAATCCTACCAAAGCTGGTACTGACATTCCCAGATGTGCAGCCATTAACACATGCTAAAACGGGCTCTTTAAAAAGTCTACGCAGTGATTTCTCTCCAAAGAAGTATAAAGTACCTTTCTCTAATGCAGCCCATAATGCTCTGCACCCCTTAACTTAGGGGTCATCAAAGCACCAAGCTCTGTTCTGGAACATTTCCACTGTCACGAGTGCCCTGAGTAGAGCAGAAGGAAGACAATGTAAATCAGTATGGTGTATTTTATTTCTTTTTGGTTCTTTTGAATTCCTAGAGAATCATACAATAATGATTTATGGAAGGATTAGCCCAGAGCACTCTCTGCATCATTGATGGGCTTCCTTGAAAGTCTGTTTATCCTTTATTGTTTGCTACCACCCAACCTATTTCCTGGTGATCAGGAGGGGACGCTGCCAAAAATCAACTTGAGAGCAAGCAACATAAATGTAATCTCCAGCAGTTCTGGTAAACTATGAAATGCAACCCTTGCATGGACCAGGGGCACATACTGTGTATGGAATAACTCCTTTGGGAGGATTGAGAAAGTGATGTCATCAATCTCTTCACAATGTGTTAGAATAAAGTCCAGACATCATCAAAATAACTTACATCACTGAAAGCCAGAAGCCACAGCTTATGCACAGGAGAACCTAGCCCCACATAGCGTTCTGCAAAGCCAAGGGATCCCGCCATATTTTTACTGCAGTTTTCATAAAGACCGAGTACAAGGTGCAGCTTGATCCCAGTTGTCACTTATCATCAATCATCAAAGAAACAAAACAATAGCTTCACAGAAACTTCTTTGTCAAGGTTTCTGAGCTCATAATTCACTATTCGAGTCTACTTGGAATAAATAAATATGAGTGAAAGGGAAGGTATGGAAATGTGCCAATAGGTTGGCACAGAAATAAAACTCTACTTAGACCTTCAAGGAACTTAGAGACTATTATAATCACAGCATATACATCTATATTTATACACACACATATATAATCTTACACATTTTACTTCAACAGCTGGTTCATAGTATGATTTTAAGTTTATATTGAACTGAAATATTATAAATCTCTACCCAATAGTAAAAGAGGTTGTACATTTTGGGGAAAGACTCTGGCTTTTACCACATGTTTTAATTTGATCATTTATTCTCTATGCAGAAAATTACCAATAGGGTCCTTGAATAGAAAGGTGCATGGAGGGGTAGATAAGGAAATTTTTATTAATATCTTCTCATATATGTCCCTTTTATTTGTCTCTTTATTTTATTTAAGTGTTTGATCTCCCTAGATCTGACTTGCCATGGTGCCTGGATTTGTCTAAATACATGTTTATGTCACTGGTTCTTTATGGTTGCATGTTGCGTACCTTTTACTAACTGACAGAGCTTGCTCAGTCTTGACATGATTTGTCTGTGTTCTGTCTTCTGAAAGAATTGACCTGTTTGTTTTGAATTAAGTACAGGAGAAATATGGCCTAAATTGTTCCAGCTTCAAGTTTTTTGGTAACATGCTCTCTATTCTACATTTTCCTCTTGAGAATTCAGTATAAATAAACTCTATTTAACCTGAAAACACTCAAGCAAGAACATGAAGTAAAATGTCTGAATTTGTTCCCCAAAATTTGTGTGTTGGAAATGAATCCCCCTTGCAACCCTGTTGTGGTTTGAGACCTAATGAGGAGTGGCATGGACAGGAGAGACCGACCTTCACGAGTGGATGGGTGTCACTATGAGAAGGGATCCCCACAAGAGCAGCCATGCTCCCTCTACTCTAATGCCATGTGAGCACACAATAAGAAGGTCCTTGTCAGGAGCCAAGTCCTTGACGATGGCCTTTCTAGCCTGACCTCCAAAACTGTGAGAAGGAAATTGATTTTCTTCATGAATGACCCCATTTCAGGTATTTTGTAGTAGCAGAGCACCACAAGTACACACACACACACACACACACACACACACACACACACGAATGCATGCACACGCACACATACACACATAAACTCATGCACATACACACTTTCCTTTCTGTTGTGAATCAGGGTGCTTCCAAGAGCAAGCTCCTCACTTCTCATAAGTAAACCTGCCCATCTGAGCTCTGTGGAAGACATTAAAACATCTCTAGCAGATACGCATGAGTATGAGACCAAGATTCTCTGTGGGATCATCCCTGATCTTAAACCTCTATGAGAATTTTTACTTTAAGGCAAGCAAAGACTCTGGGAGTCATCAACCCATGCAGAAATCTCTTCCCCTCCGTGTTTATGATGATAAAAGTGCCTTAGTTCCTTGAAGATCTAAGTGGTATTTTATTTGTGTGCTGATCCCCAATGTTAAGAAGGTAACTTAAAGAGTAGGTACTTAATATTCCTGAAATGAATGGCTAAATGAGTAAACACACATTCATCTCTGGAGGCACTCCTAAAATAGCCTCGCTAACTGTCATGAGAAGGTAAAATTAAAAGAGGCAAAGATGCAAAGCTAGACCCATCTGTGGAGGGTTAGGCATTATGCCAACGTACTTTGCTCCAGGCCCACTAGCTTCAACAAAAATCAGAGCTGCCACAACTTGCCCTATCAGACTGTCTTCACACAGGTTAGTGTGTTACACTCTGCACCTCTGTGGACTATTTTTTCTTTAACTAAAAGTCTAATCCATTCCAGAAAACATAGCAGTTCCTTCCTCTCCACTTAGAAAATATTGTAAGTTCTTTATCCCTTCATCATCCATTCCTTCCTTAACATGTACATTTAGTTCATTTATAATTACATTATTTGTTTATTAATATAGGAAAATCCACTTATACACTCTACATGTTTTCCAAGAGTTTTCAGTCAAATATGGTGTTAGGTATCTAAACAAACAATTTTGGTGATGATAATAAATCGAAGACCAGAGGATAATGGAAATGTTCTTTATTTCTTTGATTTCTCTTCCTGTGGAGCTGGGTGCCTTTGAGGAGAACATGAGATTTTCCACTAAGACTTAAAGAATGATGAAGATCTAATCTACTTCCACACTAAGTGATAACTGTATCTTCACAAATGTCAATAGTACATTGCAAAAGAAAGGTAAGGTTGTTTCCGTATGACTTATCATAGTAATAGAGTAATAGACTAAAACGAAATTACAGATTACTTTATCAAATACTTTTATATTAGAAAATCAACAAAACTAATAAAAGAAAAGCTGGAAAACATTAAAGACTTCCGGTTAAGATGGCGATGGTATAGCCAGGCTAAAGCCACCTATGCAGAGAGAGACCACAAAATTCACTCTTCTATCAGAAACTGAAGGTGCAAGGGAGTTTTTTAGCCTCAGCAGAGAAACAGGTGAGACCAGGTTCTTGTGGAAACCACCGCCCTGAGATCGGCTGGCATTAGTAGCGCCAGCTTGGCACCTGCATTCAGAACAGAGTTGCTACCCTGGCCTGGAACCTGTCTGAGACACAGGGACAAAATTCTCCACTCCCCCTGGCCTTGGACCCCCAGCTGGAGCCACTGGAGCGATAATACACAGAGCCACACAGCACCCAGCACAGAGCGGAACCACAGACTCAGCCATCCCACAGCTGAACAAGAGAGATTCAGCTTTTATAAGAACAGAGGCCATATCCCAAGGTAGCAGGGTCATCTAGAGCTGATGATGCACCTCTGGTAGGCATTGCCATTCTTAACGGGCAGGCTTTTAAAAGGGAATTTATTGCATTTGATATTCGTAGATTCATAGTACTTCAGTGTGTCTACCTTCTGTCTTTCTTGGGGCCAGAGTCTCACTGAGTCCCAGGCTGACCTGGACTTTAGCATAAAACAGAAATCTCACCAACCCAGTCTATATGATTAAGGGTGTGAGTTACACACACACCCTTAGATAGTTAACATTAATTGTTTAATGCCTGGCCTTGCATAAATACCGAGTGGGGGTTGTGTTTACATGTGTATATTGCCTATTTGCATATTAGAATTGTATTTTGCTCCACTTGGCCTATTATAATATTTGCATAGTAGACAACTACAACTCATTAGGTCACTCTGGGAGTAATATAAGAACCCCTCCTGACAACTTGGTCTCCCACTGTAAGGATATATAACTTCTGATCCATATGTCTAAGAATACAGCAGATAATTAGGAAATCCAAGCATTGAATAACTCAGGATGCAAAAAATCTCTACATTATAATACAAGAAATACAAAAAAATCTAGATAATAGAATTCCACCAAAAACTATCAATCCATCAGAAATGACCTTCAGTGAGGCTGACTTATATGAAATGTCTGACAAAGAATTCAGAAGAATGATTATAACGATGCTCAAAGAAGTCACAGAGGACATCAAACTCCAGAAGGAGAACACGGGAAATCAATTTAAAGAAATGAAGAGCTTGATACAAGATATAAATAAGGAAATAGAAGCCATAAAAAATACCATTCAGAAATTCTAGAAATGAAAAACACTGTATGTCAAATACAAAACTCTGTAATGGACCAAGGAAAGGACAGAATATCTAAACTGGAAGACAAGGTGGCAGAGCCGGAAAAGTCCAACAGAGAGAAGGACAAACTAATAGGAAAGCATGAATGGGAATTTCAAGGCATTCACAACACTATGAAGAGATCAAGCATAAGAATCCAGGGTACAGTGGAAGTAGAAGAATTTCACTCTTAGGGCATGGTAAATGTTTTCAACAAAATCACAGAAGAGAGTTTCCCCCTCATAGGGAAAGTGGTAACAATACAGATACAGGAAGCATTCAGAACACCAAACAGACAAAACCAGGAAAGAACTTCTCCACGCCATATTATAATTGAACTACTGAATGCACACAGCAAATACATTATTTTGAAGGCAGTAAGAGAGAAGCAACAGGTGACTTATAAAGGTGAGTCCATTAGAATAACAGCAGATTATTCAACACAGCCTTAAAAGCCAGAAGGGCTTGGGGTGAAATATTCCAAGTTCTGAAAGAAAACAACTGTCAGCCAAGATTATTATATCTGGCAAAGCCCTCCATCACAATTGAAGGAGAAATAAAGAATTTTCACAACAAATTGAGGATAAATGAATTTATGTCTACCAAATCAGCTCTACAAAAAAAATACTTGAAGGGATCCTTCAGAATGAAGAGAAAAAATCCCATATATGACAACAGGAAAAAATAAGCCATATTCAAATAATAGGTAATATAAGAGAGTAAAGGAAAAACAAAATACTATGAAAACAAGAAATGAATACACACCTTTCAATTTTTAAAAATATTTTATTTATTTATTTATTTATTTATTTATTTATTTATTTATTTAGAGAGAGAGAGAGAGAGAGAGAGAGAGAGAGAGAGAGAGAGAGAACGGGTACACCAGGGCCTCCATCCACTGCAAACAAACTCCAGAAACATACGCCCTCTTGTGCATCTGGCTTTATATGGGCACTGGGGAATGGAACTCAGGTCTTTCTGCATTGCAGACAAATGCCTTAACCGCTAAGCCATCTCTTCAGCCCCACACCTTTCAATAATAACTGTTAACATCAGTGGCCTCAATGCTCCAACAAAAAGACACAGACTTACAGACTGAATTAAAAAGTATGATCCTTCTGTTTGTTGCCTCCAAGAAATGTACTCTCCATAAAAGTTAGACACCTCCTAAGGGTGAAAGGATGGAAAACACTGTATCAAGCAAATGTGCCTAGGAAACAAGCAGGTGTTGCTACCCTAATATCAAACAGGATAGACTTCAAATCAACAGTATTTAAGAAAGATAAGGAAGGTCATTACATATTAATTAAAGGAACTATTCAACAGGAGGACATTACCATTCTAAATATATATGCACCAAACACAGGTGCTTCCAATTTCATTAAACAAGCACTGCTAATTGATATCACAGATAACATCAAACACAAGTGTAGTGAGACACTTCATCACCCCATGCTCACCTATTGACAGGTCATCCTGGCAAAAAAATGAACAGAGAAACATCTGAACTAAATGACACTATAAAACAAATGGACCTAACAGACATCTACAGAACTTTTCATCCAAATTCAACAGAATACACATTCTTTTCAGCAGCATATAGAACATCTATAAAATAGACCATACGTGAGGACATAAAGCAAATCTTAACAATTTCAGGAAAATTGAAATAATTCCCTATACTCTGTCTGATCACAACAGAATTAAACTACAAATAAACAGCAAGAAATACCATAGAACATACATACACAAAGTCATGAAATTAAATGGCGCACTACGAATGATGAAAGGGGTATTGAAGAAATCAAGGAGGAAATTTTTAAAATTCAGACTCAAATTAAAATGAAAACACAACATATCAAAATCTTTGGAATACAATGAAGGCAGTCCTTAGAGGGAAATTTAGAGCTTTAAGTGTCTATATTAATAAACTAGAAAGGTCACAAGGAAACAATGCTTCACCTTCAGGTTTTAGAAGAAGAACAAGACAAACCAAAAATCAATGAAACAAAGAGTTGGTTTTCTAAAAGGATAAACAAGATTGATAAACCCTTAGCAAATCTGACAAAAAGAAAAAGGGACAAAAACAAATAAAATTAGAGATGAAAAAGGCACCATTACAACATATAAAAATGAAATTCAAAAAATCATAAAGATATACTTTAGTAACATATACTCTACCAATTTTGAAAAAAAATGGATGATTTCCTTGATGTATATGGTCTAACAAAAGTTGTCAAGATGAGATAAGCCATTTAAACAGACCTATAACAGGCACGGAGATCCAAGTAGTTATTTAAAAAAAGAAAAATCTAGTAAAACAAAGTCCAAGCCCAGAAGGATTTACTCCTGAATTCTACCAGACATTCACTAAAGAACTAACATCAATGCCTCTGAAACTTTTGTGCAAAATAGAGAAAGAAGGAATGCTGCCAAAATCCTTTTATGAAGCCAGTATAACCCTGATACCAAAAGCAGACAGACCAAACATAGAAAACTACAGACCAATCTCGCTCATGGACATAAATGCAAAAATTCTGAGCAAAACACTGGCAAACAGAATACAAGTTTTCATCAAAAAGATTATTCACCCGGAACAGGTAGGATTTATCTCAGAGATGCAGGGATGATTCAACATATGCAAATTGATAGATGTTATACACTATATAAATGGATTGAAGGACAAAAATCACACAATCATCTCAGTAGATGCTGAAAAGAAATTTGACAAAAATCCAACACCCCTTCATGGTAAAAGACTTAAAGAAAGTGGGGCTAGAATGAAGGTTTCTCAACATAATAAAGGCTATTTATGACAAACCTAGAGCCAACATCATACTAAGTGGGGAAAAACTTGAAGCATTTCCACTAAAATCAGGAATAAGACAAGGGTGTCCACTGTCTCCACTTTTATTTAATATAATGCTGGAAGTCTTAGCTATACCAATAAGGCAAGAGACACAAATCAAAGGGGGAAGAAACCATAAAAGAAAAGGTCAAATTATCATTATTTGCAGATGATATGATTCTTTACATATGGGGCCCTAAAAACTCTATCAGCAAATTGTTAGAGATGATAAACACTTTTAGCAATGTAGCAGAATACAAAATCAACACACAGAAATCAGTAGCCTTCCTATATACTGCCAAAAAACAAGCAGAGGATGAAATCAAGGAAATAATCCCATTCACAATTGCCTCCAAAAAGTACCTAGGAATAAACCTAACTAAGGAACTGAATGATCTCTAGAATGGAAACTTTTAAAATATTCAAGAGAAAAATTGCAGAAGACACTAGGAAATGGAAAGACATCCCATATTCTTGAATTGGGAGAATCAGTATCATGAAAATGTCAATCTTACCAAAAGCAATCTATACATTTAATGCAATCTCCATCAAAATTTCAATGTCATTCTTCACTAAAATAGAAAAAGTAATCCTACAATTCATTTGGAATCACAAAAAAAAAATCTCATATAGCCAAAACAATCCTAGGCAGCAAAAATAAGGCTGGCAATATCACGATATCTGATTTTAATATATATTACAGAACCATAGTAACAAAAACATCATGGTACTGGCACAGAAACAGACACATAGATCAACAGAACCAAATAGAGAATCCTGATGCAAACCAATACAGTTACAGCCATCAGATTTTTGACAAAAAGGATTAAAATATTCACTGGAAAAAACCAGCTTCTTTAACAAATGGTGCTGGGAAAACAGGATATCTATATGTAGAAGGATGAAAATAGGTCCTATCTCTCTCATTGTATAAGAATCAAGTCCAAATGGGTCAAAGACCTCTGTATCAGACCCAAAATTCTGAAATTGCTAGAGGAAAAAGTAGGAGAAACACTTCAATATATTAGCATAGGCAAGGACTTTCTGAACATAACCCCAATTGTTCAGTAAGTAAAACCACTAATCAACAATTGGGATCTCATGAAATTAAAAAGCTTTTGTACAGCAAAACACTGTACTGTGATCAGAGCAAAGAGGTAATCTACCCAATGGGGAAAATCTTTGACAGCTATACATCTGAGAGAGGATTAATAGCCAGGATACACAAAGAACTCAAAAAGCTATATATAAGAAATCAACAACCCAATCAAGAAATAGGCTACAGAACTGATTAGAGAGTTCTCAATAGAAGAAATGCAAAGGGCCTATAAACATCTAAAAACATGTTCTACCTCCTTAAAACTACTCAGATTCCATCTCATCTCACTACTGTCAGAATGGCTACAATCAGGAAAACAAATGACAATAAATTCTGCCTAAGACTTAGAAAAATAAGAACCCTTCTACACTGTTGGTGAAAATATAAACTATTATAGCCATTGTGGAAAGCAGTGTGGAGCTTCCTGAGACAGCTGAAATAGATTTACAACATGACCCGGATATGCCACTGTTTTAGTGAGCCACACGCTGCTGGGATGAATCTTCAAACTTTCAAACCAGGCACAATTTGGGGGAGGAAAGTATTTATTGAAACTACAGATTGAGGGTAGTTCCGTAACCGAAAGATCTGGCCCTCTTTCAGAGGTCTGAGGAGAGAGAAAAACCCATCACCTACACCACACACAGAGAACAGCAAACAGGCAGGAGGGCCAAGGAGAGAACTTTTTCCCCTTTACATAGCCTTAGGGTGGGATCCTATAACCCTTCCCCAGATTAATGGTTTCCTGAGTCCCTGGAATTTCCTCTCTGCACTGCCCACACCGGAAAGGATGTTTACTTCCAGCTCCTGCCCCCTACTGAGAGGCTGCCTTCCTGTAAACATCCTCAGAGACCTACCCAAGATAATTTTAAAAATCAAGTTGATAACAAAACCTAACCATCACAGCCACTCCTTGGCATGTATCCTGATGACTCTAGTCACTACCCTAGAGATATTTGCTCTTCCATGTTTATTGTGGCTCTATTTACAATAGCTAGGAAATAGATGTCTCTCAACTGATGAATAGATGATGAAGATGTGGTTCATTTATACAATGGAGTTCTATTCAGTGATAACTAAAAATGAAATTATGAAATTTGTAGTGAAATGGATGTACCTGGAAAGGAACACACTAAATGAGGTAACAAAGGCCCAGAAAGCCAAAAGCTGCATGTTTTCCCTCATATAATGGCACAGCCAGGAACCATAGATTGTTAGTAGAAAAACTTCAGTGTCAGGGATGGGATACCATCCAGTGAGTTATTGGCCAGGGAGTTTCCTGAGACTCCAAAACATTAGGGTCCATTGTCAAAGCACTTGGTTGCCTGCCAGTATGAGACAGTAAGACCCTATTGCTGAAGATCACATATGGGCTGCAGGTCACTGAGAAAACAACCTGGAGCTCAGCTGGAAACATCCTCCCTTTTAACCAGCTGAGAGAAAGCTGGAAAAAGTTAGGCCTGTATGCAGCCCTATGGAAGAGAGAAGTCAACAACTGTGGTAAACAAAAGTGGACCTTGCAAGCCTTAAGATGGGCCAGCCAGGCCATATGGGTCAACTGGGGCAATAGTAGCATGTCTATTGTGGGGAAAACCAAATGCTCTCTAATTGGACTGGAGTCAGCTCCATGGAAAGTAATACATGCCTGGTATTGAAGACCTAGTCAAAACCCTATAGTGGGGGAAGTCATGAGCCCTAGGTGAGTAACACCTGCTGTTATCTGACTAAATACGTTTATTATACCCACCAAACTGCCTTATAAGCACTTTAAAAATACATACTCATATAATAATGCTACTCTCACTTTTGGCTATAAAAGCATCTCTTTTTCAGATGGTGGTGACCACTGGGGTAGCTCAAAAGACACCATAGTGCTGAGAAGAAATGACAGTGGGATGTTCAGCACTGGACGTCTCTATCACTACCTAAGGTTAGGGATCTATTGCGGAAGAGGTGGCAGAAAGATTGTAAGAGCCAAAGGAAAGGTAGGACTGTTCACAACACAAACTTCCAGACACAAAATAGCCTTAATATTCATGACTTTGCAGTGCCTGATAATGCCTACACATAATGGGAGGAAAATATGATGACACCAAAACAGAGACTAAATAAGAGGGTGAAGAGATATGAAGAAGGGTGGGGAGGGTGTCATAATGGTTTATGGTCTATAATTGTGAAAGCTATTAATAAAAAAGTTAATAAAAAAGATTAAAGGGCTTTGTTTTATTCATCATTACAAACACATTTGTTTTTCAAATATTTTCAATCCATGGTTACATGAATTCATAATTACAGAATCCAAGAAATAGAAGACCAATGATACATTAATTTAAGGGACAAAATTAAACCAATAAACCCACAAAATAATAAAATAGAGCCATGATTTACTAGGATAATGAAGGTACTGGTACAGGCTAACCTTGAACTCACAATTTTTTGTCATTGATTATAGTGGCAACTCTTCATGGAACTGAAAAATCTGCTTAAAGAATTTACTCTATACAGCAGCTCCATAAACAGTCCCCCTCATCATTCTCACTGGACAAATAATACAACTGAGCTACAGAGAATTTAAGGTGCTGCATGATAGAGGATAAATGTGAGCCTAGAGTCCTTGCTCTTTATCTCTACATGCAATTGATTTCAGGAGAATAGTCATGTGAAAGCCATGTCTCAAGATCTGCCATTCACATCTCCTTTCTTGGAAATATCATTCCTGGGACCATGTAACTTTCTGTTCTGAATGTACACAAAACAAAAATATCCCCAGGCTGGAGAGATGGCTCAGTGGATAATGAACCTGCCACACAAGTGTTGAAAGCAGAGTTTGGATCCCTAGAACATACATATAGCAAGACATGGTAGCAGGTGTTCATAATCCCAGCATGCCTGTGACCCAATGAGAGGTGGAGACAGAAGAGTCCCCAGAGGTGGAAACTTGCAGATCAGTAAGCCTGGAGTTTGCAGTGGTGAACAAGAGACCCTATCTCTAAAGCAGCAGGAAGCAAAGATTAGCAATAGAGATGTCCTCTGACCTTCACATGTGTACCATGGCATGTGTGTCACAACTCATGCACATGAATACATACAGAGAGACACAGAGATTCTACATATACATATATGACACACACACATACAGAGAGAGAGAACTGGGTGACAGATCAGTAGATAAAGTACTTGTCCCATGAGCTGGAGGAGCTAAGTTTGGATTCCCAGAAACCATGTAAGGCAGACACTGTGGTGAGTATCTGTAATCCCATCATCCCACTGAACATGAGAAGGGAGACAGAGACAGAAGAATGGCCAAAAGCTCACAGCCCGGTGAATACAGCGGTAAAGAGTGAAATGAGAGACCTTTTCCCAAACAAGGTATTAGGCATGGACCAACACCCAAAGACATCCTTCGTTCACACATGTATGTGCACAGCTGCACTCACAAACATGAACACACACACACACACACACACACATACTGAAAATATATGAAAAAAACTTAAAGGGAGGCATTATTCTAAAATCATCTGGTATTTGTTATTAGGCTATGTCTGCGTCAACAGAATTTATCAGACTTCAGACCATGTCGGAAGCAGAGGGTTTTGTTTGTTTGTTTTTGTTTTTTAAATAGGGCTGAGTGCTACCTTTATGTAGTAAAGCTGTAAAGAGAACACTGTGTTTAATAATGTTGCATATGGACTGTCAGGATGCCATGATTTCTGCCCTGTAGGAAAGGCCTTATATTTAACTCAATCTCAAGTGAGCCTTTCCAGCAAAAGCAATAAGGCTACAAAGCCAGCCTCTCACTGTCACAGCCTCACAAGGAAATACTTTAACACTTGATTCATCTTATTTACAGCCTTTTGAAGGTAAAAGCTAACCTTTGACTGCTGTTTGTGCCCATACTGAACATTGCATCTAGATTTTTCTTTAGACCTTCAGTCGTCTACCCCATGCATACTTGGCCTCCAACATGGCTCATAATACATGCCAGTGGTATCCTTCCCTTACCCTTTTCACTTGTCCACAAAAAAAAGAAAAAAGAAAAGAAAAGGAATTTTGTCTGAAATTAAAGCAGCAGTGTGTTAATTTTAGCTTAGGGCTCTTCTTCAAATGGCCAGGATCTAAATACAAGTAATACCGTTGATTTGGTTTTTAATAGCTGCCATTTTCCTATAACATCCCTTGGGAAAGGATATGAAAGGGCTGAGGTTTCCCACTCATATTAGATGGAGCAAGTTCTGTTCAGCTTGGGATTTTTATCTTAGAACTACTCGGGGCATTAATTTTATGCTCTCCTAGAACATTCACCATTGAAACAATGGTTTAGTTCTTTACTTCAGCATGGGCCTATCCTATGTTTAATAAATATTGATTAACATTTCTATCTTAGAGAAATCTCAGGATGTAAAAGAAAATAAAGCCAGGTATACATAAAGGCCTTTGAAGTGCTAACTTGGTAAAGTTGATTGTGATGGGATCTGAAAGTCCCACAGATAACTAACAAACCCAGTATTCAGAACTGTATAACAGATACTGGAAAACCTAAGCAAAAAGACACTTCTGAAAACATTGCAACCACAGGTAGAGATGATATCATTATATCATAGTATTTGGGAATCTAGTCCTTTTAAATAATCAAAAGATATGAAAGAGGGTTTAACTATTTAGCCCTTCTATTTCACAGTGCTAACTCCATTTTCTGTCGTAAATGCATTGTCCCTACTTAATGAACCACTATAGTTCTCAGATTGTAAATCATCTGGCATAGGGGATTGTTAGGAGGTTCGTGTGTGGATGTGTGTGCATCAGAAAGCCAGGTGATAAGCTTTGCAGTTTGTGTCTGCTTTGCCTCGGCTCGAATTTGTTCAGGTCTGGATGTTCTGAGCCAAGATTTGTTAGCAACTTTGAATAAACACCCAAATAAGAAACTTAACATGAGTTTTGAGTCATCATGTTTGAAAAGGGGAAATCATATTAACCCACCTGATCTTGCTGCCTACAGAAAGTATCCAAAGAAAATACTTTCTAGCAATATGAAAAACACAAAGATATTTTTTGTTCCATTCGGAGCCTTTTGAGAATATGTCATAAAAACATTTCTTGGGCTGATGATTCAGTGGATAAAGTACCTGCTGCTCAAGCCTGAGTACTTGGTTTCCATCCCCAGACCCTACACCTAAACATCCATAGGCCATGGTGGGCTCTGACTGGAATTCCCACAATCTGAGAGATGAGTGAACAAACTCAAGAATTGTCCAGAAACGCCAAAGCTCTTGGCAAGAGAAGCAGTTCACAACAAGCAAACCAAGCAAGAGTGAAGTTGCTTCACAATCAGGTGGAAGGCTAAGGCCTTATACCTTTAATGGGCTTGACTTCCAGCCTATTGGGCACACAAAATGTCTGAGGCTTATGTAACTGTGACTCAGCTCTGCTCAGCTTGTGCCCCTGACTATCTACTCTGCGTGCCTTCTTCCAGCTGGGTTCATCTTCCACACGAACCCCTCCTCAATCCCACTCCCAGATATCCACTTCTGACACTTGTCTATGTGGGCAGGATGAGGATGTGAGCCCTCTGCTTCCCCAGTTTCACCAGTGGGATCCCACACTGAACATGTGGCCTCTGACTGAATGGTGGTATCTAGAGACAGCCCTCTTGACGGACTGGGCTTCCCCTGAGGATTGGCAATTGATCGATTAGTCCCAGTCTGGCAGAAGTGCAAAAGGCCCTGGAGACCTGGAGGGAGGACTCCCATGGGCCCATAGAGAGACAGCTGGGCCAATGGCCTAACTATTTCTGTCTGTATGAGCGAGTCTAACAGGACAGCCAAGACTTACAGGAGCAACTGTTGACATTCCAAACAAAGGGGCTGAAAATTGAAAAGCTTGAAGGTGACAGTCAACAGTTCTATGTCCTGGTCTCAGAATAGAACTCTGAAGACAAAACTCCATGGTTGTTAAGTCAGTCCAAGACTCCTGTGCACCTCTGGCATGCAGCCATGGGATTGTCTGAGCTGGATCAATGATGCAAACAGTGGTGGGAGACATGATTCCAGCCTGGCTGCTGCTTTTCAGGGAAGACATGGCTAACAATACAGAGCTGACCCCCCCCAATGGCATATAATGGCCAGGCAAGTCCCTTTGTCTGTGAGAATATCATGACCCCTGTGATGGTTAGGTTTTGTTGTCAGCTTGAACTTTTCTAATTATCTTGGGTGGGTCTCTGAGGAAGTTTACAGGAAGGCAGCTTCTCAGTAGGGGCCAGGGTGTAAGGAAGCTCAAAGGACCTAGAAGTAAACATCCTTTCCTGTGTGGGCAGTGCAGGAAGGAAATTCCAGAGACTCACGAAGCCATTAAGTCTGGGATAGGGTTGCAAGACCCCACCCTAAGGCTATATAAAGGGGAAGAAATTCTCTCCTTGGCCCCTCCTGCCTGTTTGCTATAGTGTGTGTGGTGTTGGTAGTGGGTTTCTCTCTGCTTGGACCTGTGAAAGAGGGCCAACCTCTTTTGCTGGGAACTTCCCCTCAATCTGTAGTTTCAATGAATACTTTCTTTCCCTAAATTGTGCCTGGTTTGAAGATTCATCCCAGTGGCGTGTTGCTGACTACAACATATTTGCTACCAGGAGTGGGGTGATTCACTGAGATGAATCTGATCATGTGGATTTTGATCTTCTGGAACTTGTGTGCTGAATGAATGGACATGGACTTGGTACTTGCAACTGAAGATGCCTTCCAGAGTGGTTTTTTAGACTATTCTGGTGAGATTTTGGAAATGTTCAGTGCAGAGAGAATTGCATTTGGAGGCTTGGCTTGGGAACATTCTACGGGGAAGAAGAGACTGCAGAAAACCTTAATAGAAGTGTGTGCCTGGGTCAAGGGGTGAATGCGTCCTACTGCCCATGCCCAGAGAGTTTGACCAAGGTTTAATTTAAGTAATGGACTGTGTGCTTGACTGTGGATATGGGACAGAGAATTTAAGATTTGAATTTAGAAAAACCTCAAAGCAAGTTTAACTTACTGTCAGAGACTGGCTTTTGATTATGGCCCAACTGCTTTACATTGAAACAATGGAGAAATGCCTGAGGTGTTTCTACCCAGGAAGGACAGAAAGATGGACCTTGCAAAGTCTTTGGAAAGGAAATCACTGAAAAAAGGAATCTGCTCTTCAAAGTCACGTCTATTTTGTCCCTGAATTAACAATATGGCTGTGTCCTTCATACCTGGTATTGCTTTTGGACATGAGAAATGCATGCATGGAGTGGGTCATGAAGTGCACATGGTTCCAGGAGCTGCTGCTGAGATTCGGTATTCGGAACAGGGTGTGAAGTCCCTGATTGGCAAGTGAGGTCATTGTAAGGTGGACCATGGTTTGCAATGGAGACCCAAAAACGTTTTGGACAATACCAGGACTTTGCAAGGACTACCATGGAATGCTGTTGGTTTAGGATGGAAGTGTCCCCAGGTACTCACCCAAGCTGGAGGGACAGAATCAGAGAATCCAGAGACTGTCAGTCACTGTTTGTGTTATGGGACTTAAACTTCAGATATGGATGTTTGATGATGTTTGTTAAGTTTGCATTGTTACAGTCTTATTATGCAGCATAGCAGTTAGAAATGTTTACTCTGTGCCATTAAATGTAACTTGTTTTGATTTACAGAACTCTAAATTAAGGGGACTTACCTTATGTTGGGGGGAGATTATGCATTTCCAGTTGTATCTTGACTGTCTTCATTTATGAATTAAGCATGATGAAAGGAGATACGGTTTGATGTCAAGTTGACAAGGGGTGGACTTGTGATGGTTAGATTTTTTTTGTCAACTTGATATTTTTAATTATCTTGGCTAGGTCTCTGAGGATGTTTACAGGAAAGCAGCCTATCTTTAGGGGGCAGGATATAAGGAAGCTCAGGAGAGCTAGAAGTAAACATCCTTTCCTGTGTGGGCAGTGCAGGAAGGAGATTCCAGAGACTCACGAAGCCATTAAGTCTGGGATAGGGTTGTAAGAACCCCACCCTAACGCTATATAAAGGGAAAGAAATTCTCTTCTTGGCCCCTCCTGCCCATTTGCTATTGTGTGTGTGGTGTTGGTGATGGGTTTCTCTCTCTGCTTGGACCTGTGAAAGAGGGCCAGCCTCTTTCACTGTTACAGAACTTCCCCTCAATGTGTAGTTTCAAGAAATATTTTCCTCCCCCAAATTGTGCCTGATTTGAAAATCCATCCCAGCGGCATGTGGCTACTACGACAACCCCCACCTAGCAGTGTCCCTGTGAGTGTGTCGCCCAGAGCTGAGCACATCCTAGGGATGGATGCCTTCAAGGCTTGCAAGTTACCAAGGTGGGAGGGAACTTCAGCCTCACTATAGGGACTGTGGAAACCATGGTGCAGGGGCATCCACACCATTCCCCACAGGCCTCTGAATAGTGACTGTGAAGCAGTAGTGGTTTCCAGAAGGACAGATAGTGATTGGGGCTACTACTCTGAAATTAGAAGAAGCAGGTATCAACAAGCCAGCCCATGGCCCTGAAACTCCCTAGAAGCCTGATGGCTGCTGCAGTGAATGAGGATTATCTTGAACTGAATGAAGTTACACGGCCACTGCAAGCTGCAGTGCCTAAACCAGCTGGTCCACAAATCCTGAACTTATCCTTATGGCCTGGGTTTGGCTAATGCCTTCTTTTCCAATGACATTGAGCTTGAGAGCCAAGATCAGTTTACTTTTATGAGGGAGGGCCTACAATGGACTTTAGTAGTCCTTCCCCAAGGTGATTTACAAAGCCCTACTATATGGCCTGGCCACATGGTCCAGGACTTAGCCAGGTGGGAGCATGTATGTATCATTATGTTGATGGCATAATTACTTCTGATTCTCTTGCAGATTTGGTGGCCAGCACAACCAGCTAACATAATACGTTAGGTAAATGCCAATAAAATCCAAGGACCTAGATTGTCAAATTCCTGGGCGTTATCTGGTTAGGGAAGACAAAGATGTTACCTGTGCCTGTTAGAGACAAAGTACACATGTACCCCACATCTTACAGTATAAAGCAATTACAGGCTATTTGGGGTTTGCTGGGGTACTGGTGTAACTTCATACCCCACTTAGCTCAGATGATAAGGTCCTTATACTACCTGACAATGAAAGGTGAAATTTGAGATTAGACCCCAGACATAGAGGCTGCTTTCAAGACAGCCAACCCCCTGGTTTCCCAGGTGCAGACATTAATGGTAGTAGACTCACATGCCCCCTTTCAGTTAAGTGGTCATGTAACCCAGAAGTTACAAGAGAGAAAACAAATCTCTATAGGACTTAGGTCTCAGCTGTGGAAGGAAGATAAGAAGAGCATTTCCTTATTAAGAAGCTACTGGGCACTGCCTTTGCAGCCGTGCATGCTACAGAGCCGATCACTGGCACCAACCTCTACAGATACAGACCACCTAAACATCCAGGAGAGTGGTGGATCCAAACATGGGGGAAGAAACCTTGTTCTGGAATTACACAATCACTCAACTTGACTAGCTAGGGTACTTACTTAAACCAACAGCATGTTTATCTTCCAGCCCACTGTCCTCAGAGTTAAATATAGTACTTAAATCACAGATGTCACTAAAGATGAGGGTCCAGATGATAAACCTCATGAAGAATCAAGAACTTCAGACACTGTGGCTGCCCCAATGGATCTCCCAGGAACTGGAAGTAGGGAAAAGAAATGTGACAGACATTATGGGAAATTGTCCCCGAATATGGATTTTCATTTATCATGTTTCCATGCACAGATCTAACCTGTCCCCTGGTGATGATGTAGCAGATTCTGTGGCACTGGATAGTTCAGGGGTGCTACGGGAAATGCATACAGAGTTTATTTTAATTTAGAAACTCACTGAAGACCCCTTCATCTCTTGGTGGACATACTTGGGATCTACTTGGTAGAGAGCCTCATCAGTTTGGCTTTAGTTTCAGAGTATCTTAGTAGTAGGTTGCTATTGTTTATGTTGTTGCTGTGGTTTATGGGAACCAGACCCTCTGTGTGAAAAGAGCATAATCTCACTGGGTCCCTCAATCCCAAAAGGTGGGTTATAGGTTACAGGGGCTTATTATGTAACTTTGATTCAGCACCCCCTATGATAATGATGATGAGATCATTGCATAGAGTGTGCCTATGTGGGAACCGCCTATATAAGCACCCTGTGACTAGAATAAAGAATTTGGCACACTTAAAGTCTGAAGGCAGCAAGAAATCTGTGGTCAACTCAAATCCACCAACAAGCCATGGGACAATGGCTCACATTCCTGCAAGAGATGAACCACCCTGGCCCTAAATGAAACCTATGAGAAAGTGGTGAGATAAACAAGAGACCTATCACCACAGCAAGTCTGGTAACCCAGGATAGGTCAATGAGACAGACACCAACAATACCAAACACCCCAAAGCAAAAATCCAGAGACACAAGATCTCAACAATAAAGCAGACTTAAAACTCACCCATCATGACTCAAGGAACTGATTGGAAGAGGGGGAAGATAGATTATAAGAGCCATGGTGGGGGAGAATATCCAGAGACATTTCACCCCTCAGCAACAACACACAAATCGGGGGGTGGGGCACTGGCTACCTCTAGAGCAATTCATATCCCCCTCCTCCACGGACTGATCCAGTATGCCCAATGAGGAGGATACCAAGTGGATTGGGGACAGGCAGGTGAGAAATTGGGATACCAGCATATTTGTTCATACAATGTATCTAATATTGGTTAATAAAGATATCAATTTTTAAAAATAAAAGAATTTGGCTCTGCTCCCTGCTTTGCATTGCAAGTGGTTTCTGGGAATGTCTATCCATGAGCATTGTTCCAGCCAGGCTCACTCCCTCCAGGAATCCCCAGGAGCTGCCTGCTCCTGACTCTGACACCTCTGGCCTTCATGCACAGGCCATGGTATGTTTGTGCCCACCCAACACACCCAGTGAAATAAAGGTAAGATAAACATTTACAAACATTTTTCTCCATACATTGAATTCTCTAGATGATTAAATTCTGACTTAGTCAATTTGTAACTCAAAAGCCATTTGTAAAATACTTCATTTTCAAAATACAGTTCATATAGTTAAAAACCAGAGAGAGCTCATCTATGGTTAGCTATTTTTCTCATCAATGCAACAAAAATATCTTGCATGAAGTTCCAGGGGCTAGAGTTCATCCTGCTGAAACATGGGGTAGGAACAAGAGAAGGATGGACATTGCATCCATAGTCAGGAAAATGAGAGTATAAACAGGAGTAGGGTCAGGCTATGAAACCTCAAAACCCAACTCCCAGTGACCCACTTCCTCCAGCAAGGCTCCACCTCCTAAAGGTTCCACAAACTTCCCAAACTGAGCCACCACACACTGACCAAGTGTACAGACACATGAACTTGTGGGGGACATTTTATGTTCAAACCAAAAACCATCAAATCGATATATTTATCATGTTAATAATATGTTAGAATAGAACTGTATAAGCCAGGGTTCTCTAGAGGAATAGGGTTGATAGAGTGGATTGTAGTGAAAGGGGGAAATTATTGGGATAGCTTCCATGATGAAAGGCAGGATTCCGATGTGATGTCTAGGACCAGCAGCCCTCTGGAGGAAGAAGAGAGACCTTCCCTTTCTCTTAAGCTTCCTTAAATCCAGTCCCCTTCAGGGAGGCCTGCTATCTCTGGGAGAAGGGCTCACTCCGGAAGAGGGACCTCCTCCTTTTGTCAATCCTTCCTGTAGACAAGCCCAGAGACCCATCCAAGATTACTGTGGATTACTAAACAGGTCAAATTGGCAGTAAACTTAACTATCACAATAACTATCAAAAATTCTTTATGTATCATGATACCATATGTTCATTTAAATTATGTGTTCCCATGGTTGCCTTTGCTGTAATATCTTTGTTATTAATTCTTCCCATAAAAGAATCATCTTTATGTGTAGTTGAGATTACTATTGGAATTACTATTGGAATATTACAATTACTATTTTTTGAAATGTACTCCTAAACTTGTCTATATATCACAGCCATCATTTACCAGATTAAAGCAGCCTTTTCTGTTATATGAATTCTCAGTCTCTATTGCACAGAAATCTTTTGCATGTGCACGATCAAAAGTGAACCAAGAGCTGATTTTTTAAACCAACAGGTTTGCTATCATCCTCATTTTACATCTCATTTGAGCTGGAATTTATATGTTTAATTACGTATTCATTTTTTCAAGCTTTCCTTTCATAAATTCTTGTAAGATTCCTTATAAGGCTCTAGTCCCAAAGCCAAAAAGTAATTAAACTTCAGTTTTGAACACATGAGGTTGGGAATTATTCTCCTAGGTCTCCCTGAGCAACTTCCCAGCAGGATTTCCTCTATTATTCTGATGTAAGTGAAAACACCATGCTACAAGATCAAGGAAACCTCAATGTGTGAGTGGTGAAATAAGTTGCTGTGAAAAGTCCAGATAGGTTTTCTGTGAAAAGCCAACTTCTAATTTGTATAGCCCAGAGGCTATATAAAAATTCCCCATAGTGCTTTCTGAGAGAGGTTTCAGTATGGCAATTATCACATTGTTTGGGGTAGAGTACAGTTAACCTCCCCTTGTGTATCCTTCAGCATGAAAAGAAATTTGACATCGAAAGGTTTTAATGTTGTTCTTCCTGTCGAAGGTAGTATCTTTGATTTGGTAACCTTATAGCATGGGAGCCTTCAAGGGGGATTATTTTGTCCGTTTGTTTGATGTATTGGAGATTCAACACAGGGCCTTGCACACTTTAGGCAAGCAGTGATCTGTTTCTGTTTTGTTTCTTAAGTAGGAAAAGGAGTAATGTTACACATATTGCACAGCCTCTTCACGATGAGTAAGACTGTGTCTTATATTCTCTGACCAACGATACCCAATGGCAACAGCATCAATGAATATGGATCAACCAGCTGATTATCAGTTGTGGCATAGTTTCACAGTGTCAAAGAAATGTCTTGAAACCAAAGTTTTAATTCCCTATGTCTTTAAGTGTATTATAGATCAAAATTTAAAAGTCAAAGGTTTGTAGAAGATACTAACAGGATAAGACAAAACTTATTCATTGGAGAAAAACAAAGGGATCACCTGCATTTTCTATTTTATGTAAATAATTATGTTTATTTATTCACCACAAAGTTAGAAACATTTTCTGATTGACTGCAAACAATATTTAGGAGTGGAATTTTTCATGATAATTAATTCATTTATGATATCATTTCAATAACTTCAGAATATTCTATTGCATGTTGAACATTAAAGTTTTGTATACCTTTTTTACTTTTCTGAAAAATGTGGTTTTGTGTATTCTTAATCTAAATATTTGTATGTATTTTAGTTATTTGCTTCAGTTAAATTTCTGCAAATAAATTACTCCAGCGGTCAAGAATTATTTTCCTAAAAATATAGCTTGATCATTCAAAGTAATATATTCTCTGACCAATACCCTCATTTTAACCATTAAGAGTGTACACAGGTGATTTGTCAGGACCTTTGTGGCATAAATGGAAACACATGAAAAATAGTATTACTGACATGATACTTAGAGTGAAAAAGACTAAAATGCTTTTTTTTTTTTTTTTTTTTTTTGAGGTGGGGTCTTGCTCTAGCTCAGGTTGACCTGGAATTCACTATGTAGTCTCAGGGTGGCCTTGAACTCGTAGCAATCCTCCTACCTCTGCATCCCAAGTGCTGGGATTAAAGGGGTGTACCACCATGGCCAGCTAAATTGCTTTTCAAGTTACTCAAAATCTAGTCACAGCAAGTCAGAACACATCACAAATAGTTTCAACAATTCAATCCTGCACATTGATATAAGCAGTGATATGAAGTGCTTTGAATAAATCACAATTACATGGTGCTGTAAATGGATCCGCTAAGTGTAGGTGCACAATTAGGCATCTAATTATATGGGAAAATGCAATTGCATCCCAAGTAAACATATAGGCCACAAAACCTGTTCCTACTTGAGCCGTTTTGCTCCATAATCCCTGATACTTGTCAAAAGTTTTAAGGCGCTGTCAGTACTTTCTACAAATATGCACATTTTCCTACACACCACTCTCATGAATGGCGAATCTGTCTCATTGATGAGCTCCATGAGATTCCCTTTATGAACTTTCTTAATTTTTTCCAGGCCATTTGTTCTCCTATGTTGTTCACTCAACTGGCATCAGTCAAAACCTGCCCAAAATGATTCAAATATTTACACTTTTTCTGAGACACCACTCTGATTAAGAAATGAGAGACCTGTGCTGAAAAGATAGCCCAGGTAGTTAAAGGTCCCTGTGAACAAGCCTGCCAGCATGAGTTTGATACTCCTCATAACCTGTGTGAAGCTGGACACAAAATAGAACATGTATTTAAAATCCCAGTAACTATATCAAAGCAACAGGAGAGGGCCCCAGAAGAATCCAGAAAGCTCCTAAGAAGCAGCAGCAGCAAAACAGAAAGAAACCCTGTCTCAATACAAAGGCAGAGGAGAGGAGAAATACCCCAAGGTTGTCCTCTGAGCTTTGCACATGTGCTGTGGCACATGTGTTGCCATTCACACACTCATATCACATACACACAAAAAAATAATAAAGAAAATAATTTAAATAAATGAAAGCTAGCTGGCAGGAGAATATTGATGTCAACCAACTCATATTTGAAAAGATCCTTTCCTCTACTTAATGAATAACCAGAGTTTAATCTTTAAAAGTTTCATGAAAATGTAGAAGACATGAAAAACATAGACATGTGCTTGCTGTCTCTTTATTTTCAGCCAGTGCTAAAAGCTGTGGCCTGGGACACAAACTCTAAACCCATAGTGCCTTGAGGCAGATGATTCCAAACATAGAGTGGACACTATTCTCATAATCCATTGAAGTCCATAGGAGCTTTTTGCTTTTTTGCAACTGACCAAGGACTGGTGAAAAGACTGTGGGACCAGAGCATTTCAACGCTCCAATGTATTAATGAACTACATTCTATTTTTGCTTTTTTTTCTTCCAGAAAATTTTTTTAATTTTATTATCCATAATTAGATACACTTAATAAGGGAATAATGTGTTAATGTCTCCATTTCCCCTATTTCCCTCTTCCCTGTCCCCGGTTAGTTGGATATCCTCCTCCGTGAGCAGTCTGAATCAGTCCATGGGTTAGGGGGTTGTGAACAGCTTAGGAGTTAACCCGATTTATTTTTGCTTTTTATTATGATATCCGAGAACTATAGCCAGTGATAAAAGTGAACCCTTATGAGACAATCAGGGTGGTCAAACTCCGCCTGGGGCACTGATGCAGGGGTGAGGCCCTGCTGAAGATTATTAACTTCCACTAAGGTCTGCTAAATGAGATATTGAGAGTGTTCATTTTGTATTGGTCTCTCTTTATTTCATCATTACCACCATTTTCTTTTTTAATTTGTAATAATGTTTTTATTTATTTGACAGAGAGAAAGAGAGAGGCCTCTTGTCACTGCAAACCAACTCTTGATGTATGCTCCACTTTCTGCATCTGGCTTGACATAAGTACTGGGGAGTTACTCTCGGGCCAACAGGCTTTGCAAGCAAGCACCTCTAATCACTGAGCCATCTCCCAGCCCTTATTGCAAGAATTTTCCTGTAAATAATTGAAATGACTAGGAGCAGGCCAGTCAGGTCTCTTCACCTGTACTTGTCAGCCACGAGGCCCATGTTCCACAAACCAGCTCTACTGTTCTCATGGCCTCCTGTCTATTTTAGACCTTTTAGTACACTCCCTATTGAAAGACCGACCACTATAAGCAAGCCAGTATTCCCTGATCCACTCATGACTGCTCTAGTATTCTTGCATTGACCTTAGAAGACAGGGTTTCAAGAAAAACAAGCCTTGATGAAATTTAAATGGCCCTGCAAGAGGATAATTCTGTCATCTAAAGCCATAATTTGTTACAGAGAAATTGAATTGTCAGGGGAGGGACACGTTCCATTGAGTTATTTGGTCAGGGAGACCCTTGAGGCCCCCAAAACAATACAGATTATTGCCAGTGCTCTTGGTTGCCCACCAGAATTACACGATAAGACCCTTCCTGACAAAACCACCCCATACTTCGGTTTCAGGACACTGAGAAATCAAGCTAGAATTGAGCTAGAAGCCTCCTCCCTGCTGGTGAGCTGGAAGGTGCTATGCAGGCTACTGGATAAGAAAATTCATCAATAATCTTAACCAGTGGATCACAAACTTCCTCCAAAGGAGGGAATTTATATCCGATACTGAAAACCTAGTCAAACCTGATGGTTGGAAAGGTCATGGATCCTAGGTAAAGCTACTAAGATAGTTTGGATAGCTGACTATGTTATGCTTATCAAATTGCCTTTAAATATTTATTCATAGATTAGAGCTGTTCTTACTTTCAGTCAGAGACACTTCTTCTGGTTTCCTGTAATTCCCAGGGTGACTCAAGACTCATCAAAGTGCTGAGAAGAAGTGTCAGTTGAGTGTTCGGCACTAAATGACACATCTCAGTCACACTCTCCTAGACGCAGGCCACACTGTGGAAGAGGTCGCTGAAAGAATGGAAGAGCCAACGGATGGGGAGGAGTGCTGTGGAAAGTGGTTTTCTGGACACCACATGCAGGCTGCATTTATTTATCTCACAGTGGATGCCATTACTTGAGAAGATTTCCATAAGATTGAGTCCATTCACATGTCATTGTGAGTGATGAAGAAAGAAAACAAAGGACATCAAAATACAGGAGGGACTCATGGAAAAGAAGTGGCAGGGCGAGGGAAAGAGAGATAGAAGATAATGAGGGGAATTTGGAACAAAGTGTAATGGACATTGTTGGCTGAGATTTTTCTCCCCATAACTCGAAGGCAGCGATTTCACTGAAAAACCAACTCCAGAATAGGAGCTGCATCTCTTGACCACACTTCCTGACCTGTAGGCAGCTCAGGAAGGTCTGAGAATCTCCCCTCACCCCAAGCAGTTTAACCTTTACATAACCTTAAGACATAACCTTAAAAGGGAGTCTCACAACCTTGAAGTTGCACCTCTCCCAGAGTTGACCTCCTGAGTCCCCTGAGCCCCCCTCCTCCCTTCATGTGGGGATGTCTCAATTCAGAGAAAATTGCTACACAGCAGTGGCCCTCAAAAGTTCTTTGCTGTCCCTAAAACCTTGAAGGGTGGATATGTGCGACCTTTTGTGTTTCAGCTACCACAGACTTGAACTTCTGTATTCCCTGAGCCTCCCTCCTCCCTTCAAGAAGGAATATTTCAATTTTCAGGAATTTATTATAGAGCATATATATATAAAAATTATCAATAAAAAGTATTGAAACTAATACTTAAGCAAAAAATAATAAATAAATGGCCCTGCAACTCTTTTCTAACTATTCTCTCTTAAGATAGTGGAGGGAGACCCTTTGAATTAACTCACTAAGAACCCAGCTGGCCCAGTGCAGGGCCTATAACTGGTTTCAATGGAGAGCCTGTGCTTGGTGAAACTGCTGGAAGCTATGCTATGATTGGTGCAAGCGAAGTCCTTTATTGGCAAGCCATACCAAAATTATGGCTCTATCACCAGGGTGTTCAGCTAACATCTTCCTTTGAAGTTTTTGGTATTGCAACTTTAGGCTCAGTAAAATGTTTCTCTTATGTAGGCTTCTCTTCGCCTACATTTGATTTTGACCATCAGTTGAGCAGGAGGAGAGTTATTCAAAAGCCAGCAGGGGAAGCCTAGCAGTAGAAAAACAATGGCAGGTGTGGCAGGAAGGAGGCTGAGGAATTCCAGAGAGCTGCTGAGGAGTGGAAGAAGCATAGAGACTGTGGAGAGTAGTGGAGACCCGAAAAGAAGAATATTAAACACTCAACATTGGAAAAATTCCAGGGAGCTGACAAGCCTTAAAAAGGGAGCTGTGTAGTTGGGATTTGCCAACTGTTACTGGTGGTGGTGCTGGTGCAAATTAAAGATTTCACTAGCTGATGAGTGCCAGGCCATGGACAATCCCCAGAACAATAAACTTCCCACCAAAGCATCATGAGTCTATGGCTTCTAATCCTGGAACTATAGCTCACAGAGCTTAGAGCTGTAAGCCTGAGTTTGTCCATCTAGCCCATAACTATTTGGCATCTAGATCCTACAGTGACCTACACTGGAATTGCTACTCTTAAATACTGGTCACTTCCATCCGAGTGGAGCAAATGAAGGGCAGAGAACTCATTAGTAATGCTGGTGTCTAGGACCACATGGTATTCCTTTAGAGTTCACCCACACACTTCAATCTTGCCCATGTATGTTCAATCAAAGTAAGGTTAGTGAAGATGGGGGCCTTCTACATACCAATAAAACCTTTCTAGAACCCATCTAATATGATTTTTTAAAATATTTTAATACTTTTATTTATTTGTACGTATATATAGAGAGAGATAGAAGAGAGACACAGAGAGAGAATGGGTGAGCCAGGGCCTCTGGCTGCTGCAAACGGATTCCATATACACGTGGCACTTTGTGCTACTGGATTTACCTACCAGGTCGTTAGGTTTTGTAGGCAAGCACCTTAAATGCTGAGCTATCTCTCCACCTCTAATATGATTTTTAATCCTAATTTGTTTGTTGGCTTTTATATAAAATTAAGATGTACATTCCTTTAGACTCATCGTAAAAGTCAATTGATGATTTTATTTTATTTTTTTTATTGTCCATAGTGAGTTACAACATTTAGTGGGCAAACAATGAGTTGTTATCCCTGATTCCCTGCTGCCCTCCCCTCTCCACTCCACTGGATAACCTCCTCCGTGGGTTGTCTGGATCAGTCTTTGTGACAGGGGACCATGGATAGCCTAGTATTCGGCCAGGTTCTCCTGGCCCTAGTATGTTGGTACTGAGGGGGCCATGCCTCTGGATAGTCTCCTCCACCACGGCTCTCACAATCTTTCCGCCCCCTCTTCCGCTCAGTTCCCCGAGTAGTGGTGGATGAGTACTAAGGTTGCTTTAAGGTTGTGAGCTTAGGGGTCTTTGTGTCGAAAATCGTTGGTTTCTGTTCCACTGGCTAATCCTGTGTTGATTTAATGGCTGTGGCTGTGGGCCCCTTGTTCATCTCGTCATTCTCTGCAGGGGTTCCTCCACGATATGACTGTGGTGGCTCCTCTCTTGCCAGGATCTCAGCTATCAACCTACAGTCGGTTGGTAGGGTTAGATGGGCCACAGCTCTCTCATTGCATCCTGAAAAATTCAAAAACAATCTCCATCGGAGAGTGAGATCAGTGTAGATTAACAAATATACACAATTTTGGATTACCAGGATTTGATTTTTAGGAGCCTCCCTGTCAGTTGGTCCCATAGTGCATCTTGTCTTGGGAGCCTAAGAGTATGGGATCCGGTGCCTATCGCCCTGAATCCCAAGTTCCAGACAAGGGGACCCCCTCACTAAGTGGAAAATTGGCCGAATTGAAAGCTGTTGATTGTCTCCCCCAGGCCCAGGCTCCTCCATTACACAAGTGCTCCTTTCTTGGTTCGCTGCTCACTGATTTTAAAATCAATGCTTATGAATGAGAATTACAAGCAACCTCTGAAAATTCATTGGCATTAGGGTAATATAAAGCACTTTGATTTCGATGAATAAAACATCAAAGAAAAAGAGGAGAAAAGATGGACGGAAGGAGAGAGGGAATGGGAAGAAAGTGGGAGAGAGAGAAACAATGCTGGATTTTGAATCCCAAGCATTTGGTATATGGGGGATATGATTTATACACTGTCAATGAATCCCAAAATATACGAAGAGGCATCACTGGGGTAGCCCCTGTTCTTGACCACCACAAGAAGGTGTCAGAGAGACACCAGCCATAGGTTCTTCCACCATATAGGCAGATAAGATATAGAACCCCCCCCCACCAAGCAAGAAAGGGAACTCCACCTCAAACATCCCTGATAAGGAAGGTGCAAGCGTGAAGCCTGCTCTTCAAACTGATTTCTTTGTATGCCACCTATAAAAAATTAATTAAAAACCCAGTTATATTATCACATAATTAAAAAAAAAATTTTGGCCTTTCGAGGTAGTGTCCTACTGTAGCCCAGGCTGACCTGGAATTCACTATGTAGTCTCAGGCTGGTCTTGAACTCACAGTGATCCTTGCTGGGATTAAAGGAGGGTACAACCACGCCTGGCTGGTTCTTTCATAATTTTAATTTGCCACCTGCAATTTTATTTCCAACCTTCTAAGAATCAGGACATATGTCATTTCTATTAGGTTATTATATATATTGAATTTAATTTTTAATATTGGATTTAAAAATCAACTTTTATTATTAGTCTTTTAGTTAGACCCAATGGAATTGAGATGCCATGTAAATTTGATAACATGCTATTTTTAAAATTAACAATCTGTTTAGCACTTTATCTATCTAAAATTTTAGAACAGAACATTCTTTTTTTGAACTTGAATTTTTATTTTCATGTTGTTGTGAAATTTAATCTGGTTTAATGTAATTTTATGCTTGATATCACCTTCATAATTTCATAGTTCACCATGACAAAAATATTCAAAGCAACTCAAATTCCACGTTTTCAACTACTTGAGATCATAGTTTAAAAGAAAAAGAAAACAAATGAAAAGAAAATAAAAAAAGAAACATCAGTAGGAGCCCAGTGAAATTACACAAGGGAATACTATGCAGTTTAAGAACTAAGAGTTTACTCTGCCTCCAAATCCTAAACAGAGTATATCTTTATATATGCCAGGGGAAAATAGTATAGAGCAAAGAGGAAGCTAAAATAAAATCTCATAAGTGTATTTGATTTTATAAGCATATAAATTCTGAAATATTACTTGGGAACCATTGATAGCCATCACCTATGGGAGATACAGTGTCATGTAAGAAGGCAGGGTAGGCGAAAGAATGCTCATTAAATATCTTATAAATCCTGAGAGATTATTTTAATGGACATGTAGACATGGTTTTAACAAACATCATGACAAAATGCTCTGAATTATTATAAATGCTTCATAAGTGATAAACCCTAAAGTATGTTTCAATGAAAACATGTCATTTGCTGAGATGAACAATGTGGGATTTTTCTCCATGTGAATAAATATGGTCTATCACTAGACTACACAGAAATAATTCTGCTTTGACTCTATCTTTCAGTTTTTTTGTTGAGAAACATCAATGAATTATCAGTAAATGGAAAAGAAGGCACGTATTATCTGACCAGTTCACTTGCTTTTTATTTTTAAGTTCTTTGAATTTTTTGCATACATATTTACATATATATGAAATACATTTTTAATTATTGAAAATAATAATAAATAAATGCTTTCTTATGCTATGTATAAAGTAAATAGTTTGAAAAGTGACATATTACTTGTTTGGTTAGTATAGTCATTAACTTTTTAATTTTGTGAAAATATATAAAAACAATTCCAAGAGTCATCAAGACAACTTCAAAAAATACCTGTTAATCTTTTATTTGGAGGCACCTATTTAACAAAAAGGATTAAGAAAATAAAATTCTCGTTAATGCCAATAATATTACCACTATGGTTGCAATAAGGTACTTTCACCTTTCCAAAAAAAAACTTCAATAACTCTTTCTCAAAATCTTGCAGATTTAGTTTCTTGAATATTATTTAAATATCTATGATGTAAACTAATTAAAAGCCAATCTGTATCATATTTATTAGCCCAATATAATTTACTTTCTGCCAGAAAATATCTAAAAATATTTCCAATAAGAATATGCATTTTCATAGCATCAATCCACTTCTGACATTGAATTCTGAGAGCACCTGTCCAGAAAGTTGTCTTGAAAATTAAATGAGTTAATTTCATTTCTTGGTGTAACTTTCTGTGAATTTTCATGTATGAGCAGCTCATTCTTCACCAGAAAGATGACACAACAAAAAGCCATCACTTCTCTGCCCCTCCAGTGCCTTGCCCTGTGAGCCCATAATTCAGAGCATCATTATATAGATAAGTGGAATCCTGCTCATTTCCCTCTTTATCCTTATACATATGTAAGAGGGGGAAGTGTAAGAAAGTGTGACCAGGTTTTCTGCTTTATAGGAGAGAGGTTTCCTGGGCATCAAACAAACCCCCCCCCCATTTGCTTGGGGCCTTAGAATGGCTGCATCTAGGAGCAATATAGCAAAGTAAGACTGAAGATGGTTTATTTTATAAAATAGAAAGGAGTTTATGCAAGGAGAGGCGGCAAGCCAGAATACAAGTGCAGGCAAGTCCTCAGAACACATATAGGAAGGAAAGCATGAAAGAAAGGTAACTAGCAATTGATTTCTTTAAATGTTCCTTGTGAAGCCTTCCTCTTGGAAAGTCTTCTTATACTGAGTGTGGCCCATGACTGGGGGCATAACCTCAGCTTACCATTCACTTCCCCAGAGAACATGAGACAAGAGAACTCTACCTCTAGATTATGCTAGACTGGAAATTTCCCTTTGTCTTGGGAGACAGGAAAGAATGAAAAGTGAAAGACTGAGTATTACTCATAATTTTCCATGCTAATCTCTACTGGATGATATGACTATTTGTTTTCAGGATCAATAGAAGCAGAACACCCTAGCTTGGGTCTTAATGGCTTGTATGATTTCATAAATTACTAAGCCTTTCTGAATATTGGTTATATGTAATCATCTAGTTCATAGAATTATAAGAAATATTTGTGATGATATTTGACTGAACCTATTATATACTAAATATCTGTTACCTAGTAGGGGCTCTTTAAAAATAAATGAAAGTGCGGAGAGTTATAAAATAAATGGACTCTATTTTTAGCATAGCTTCCTTCTTCATACCTACTCGGTTTGTCTCTTCATCAAATACACAAACTTGGTAAAGTTTATTTCAGTACCATTATCTTTTTGTGACACATGGAGAGAAAAAACATGGCAATGAATTTTGGAATATTCAAGTGGTGAAAATGGTCCTTGCACAGATGACTTAGATCTAGAGATAAAGAAATGATGAATTAATTGTATACACTCTGAATTTGTTCCTACTGAGTGAGAGAGAGTGAGGGGGAAGCTCTCTCTGAGAAGATGGATTCAGGAGGGATGCCTGACCACAAAGGTCAGTTCTAAAAGTCCAGAAAATAAGCACAACTATTCATGTCCCTCTTGCCAAGCAATGTGCACATCTTCCTCAAGAGTTTACTGTATGAAAGTAAGGATTTTGTGGTTTCAATTCATTATTGGTTTTAGTTTATTGTATAGTTAATTCCACCCTCCCTTTCAAGGGGAGGAAGCATAAACCCATGAAAAATGGATCAGACCTGCAATTCCCTATCTGTTATTGTTTCCTTGCCACACTGAGTTGTTGATCAGAGACCCAGGAGGTCCCCAAAACAAGACAGGCTTCTGTCAAAGCTCTTGAATGCCTGCCCCAAGCCAAAGGTAAGACCCTATTGCTGAAGAAACCACAGAAAGTCATTGCATATCACCAAGAAACTCTGTGAGATCCATAATGGCAACCCAGATGGTAACATGTGTAGTGCCAGAAATTGGTCAATGATATTTGGAGTAAGCAGAGACCACTGATATACAATGCAGATGGGTGTCATGAGAATGCTGAGCACTTGACTTTATGGGAGAGATCAAGGAGTCCAGAAATGATCATTTGTGCAATAGTGGCACCAAAACCTAGGGGGGTAATCAATGGCTTTCAAATTGGCCAAGAGATCCACTTGGTGACAAAGAACCCTTAACTGGAAGGATCCACAGCAGAATCCTATGGGGATCAAAAACCTTGGCTCTCAGGGGAAATTCCCACTATTAGAGAACTTAGAGAGGCTACTCCTTATAGAATCTTGCCAAAGTAGCAATGTGTGTCTCATGTAACCTATACTGACCTCACTCTCCAATGGAGATTCTGTTTACATTTTTCAGAAGGCAGTGAGAGAGCAGTGGTCAATCTAATTCCACCAACAAGCCACAAGATGATGGTGGACATCCCAGCAAGAGATGAACCACCCCAGGCCTATCATCTAGGCCCCAAATGAAACCTCTGAGAGAGTGGCGTGATAAACAAGAGACCTATCACCACAACAAGTCAATTAACCCAGGATAGGTCCATGAGACAGACACAAACTAGAGCCCACACAACCCAAAGCAGGAGTACAGAGACAATTAAGATATCAATAATAAAGCAGACTTAAAACTCACTCATCATGACTCAGGGAACTGAGTGGAAGAGGGGGCAGAAAGATTGTAAGAGCCATGGTGGGGGAGAATATCCAGAGACATTGCCCCCCTCAGCAACAACACACAAATGGGGGGAACCTGGCTGATTCTTTATTATTCATGACCCTCTACCCCATGGACAGAGCCAGTACACCCACCGAAGAGGTCCCCCAGTGGGTTGGGGACAGGGAGGAGGGAAATGGGGTTGCTGGCATAAGATTTGCTAATACAATATATCTAATTAAGGATAATAAAGATATCAAAAAGCACAACCATCACAGTGTATAACAGAGGGCTAGCATGTCTTAAATTGTCAACATAAAATAAGACTATTTTCAACATTCTAGGTTTATGAAATAAATGATATTAGATAAATTACAATGGAAAAATAGTATTTCTTTCAAAGCTTTAGAATTTTAGGAACTTAATTTCTATTTTCCAAAGAGTTTATTTGTGGACACTACATATCTTAGAGACATAAGAAGTGTCACAGCACAGTATGAAACAGCCACTCTTTAATTTCACAAGCAATCATAGTAGTTGAGTTCAAATCCTATCCTTTCTTAAAAATGTGACTTTGGGCAAGTTACTCTAGAATTGATGAAGGCTAATATTGGCAGTGGAGTTGATAATACCAAATAATTACAAAGTTGTTGAGCTAATTAAGTGAGTCAATCTAGGTAAAATGTTCTGTATAGTTCATGGAACATAGTAAGGACTCAGCAAACACAGGATCCTACTTAGTTGGAGTATTATTGTACTTTTGCTGTCTCTTCACTGAAATGGTAGAAGGAGAAATGTATGGAGGTTTGGGGGATTCACGAAAAGTCATTAAACTCCAAATCCTGAATTCGTGTCTGTTTTTAACAAAAAAAAAAAAAGGAATAAAACAGACTGAGAAGGATGGTTTATAAACAATGACATTTTTATTCAGAAAAGCCACAAACCAAGGAAGGGAGAAAGGGTACCCCCCTGTACGAGAGCCCATGTGGCAGTCCAACATGAGCCTTGAAAAAAGCATGAAAAGGGATTTTCTTTAAAAAAAAAAAAAGGCTTGGGCTTTAAAAAGTCAAAAGGTCATAAAAATATTTTTTTTAAAAAAAAGGATTATCCTTGCCCAGCCTGGCTGCCAAAGGGGGAGGGACATGGTCTTACCAGCTTTGGGACCCCATACACTCAGGTGTGTTGATATTAACAGCCAAGGAGCCAGAAAAGGATTTGCTCCCTCAAGGCCCCTGGGAAGTAGGTATTAGGGTGAGGGGGCTGTCTCCAGAGAAGGCTGGCACATCTGTGTCAGGTGTGAGAGCCAACTGCCCTGGGCTCAGAGAAGGGGTCCACACACAGACCCCTGAGTTCAGTGGGAAAGAGAGAGAGTGCTGATTGGTTGAGACTGGGCTCTCCAGCTGTCACAGGGCCACTGTGTGACCCAGGCTAAAGGAATGAGAAGACACCTGTGTTCCAGCGGCAGGTAATGATCAATTTAAGATTTCTCTCTTGTAAGCCTTTTCCCTAAGCCTCCTAACAAAGCTACCTGACTCTCTCAGAAACAGTTCAACTAGTAATTCAGCTGAATACTTTATGGAATTATACTTTCTCGACTCTATGAAAATGCTCTGCATAATAATTTCCATTTATTTCTTTTAAAACATCTGCCCCAATTCCTAGCACAACGGTGGATTTACAATAGGCATTTTGTAACTATTTTGTGACTAACTGGTAGATTGTAGTAGAGTAGGGTACAACTTATAAAACTCCCCAGCTTTACATCGATGACTTACTCAACTTGATGCTGCAAACAACTAATTAGGGATGATGTGGCATTGTTTGAGTTTCAGCAGACTGTTGCAATCAGTGGGTTTTAATAAAACCAACTGCCTAATTTATCTACCGTGGTCTATCTGCCAAATCAAATATATGCAAATCAAAAATATTGTTTGCTTAAATAAAATTAGAACAATGGACTTACCTAACAAGTATTTACACAGTCAAAATTTAGCTTAGAGAAATTATTTTATTATTGCTTTCACTTATCCTGAGCCTTGTTTGTATTATAAATACTAATGATATAGTGATTCCTTCTACACACACCCAGGGATATTCACAGGCTTAGCATTAGCCAAGTAAACAGGTTGTTAGTTGTGGTAATGTGCTCAACAATTTTTAAAGGAATACAGAACAAAAAACATTGGAAAAACTCATTTCAATTCTCATGTTTATAAAAATACTGTTTTTTTTTTTTAGACCGGGTCTCATGTAGCCCAGGCTAGCCTTGAACTACCTATGTAGTCAAAGGTGACCTTGAGTTGATCCTCCTTACTCTACATCTTCAGTGCTGGGATCTCACATGACATTTCCTTTGGGATCCATGCTAAGTAAGCGCTCTACGTCCGAGCAACAGCTTTAGGACAAATACCATGATAAACACATAAAATGGTAAAAGAGAGTACTTTTTTTGAAAATATTCAGAAGTAATCAGTAAATGTGTGCTGAATTAAATTGCCTTGTTTTTCTTATTAACTCAATGTACAACTAGCAGTAAGTATCTTACAGAAAATTATGGTATAACATTTGGGTTTGTGAGGGGGGGGGGATAATGTTTTAGTTTTTCGTTTCTTTCAATAAATTGGATGAAACTTATACAGTTAAATCTATGTAAGCCAGCCCTCAAAATCTAATGATTGTGCAAGCCAATGACATCATGTAATTTATATAAGTTGCATTGATGGTGTAGATGATCAATATAAGATAGGTAAATAGGTACATATTTACATGGAATGCTACTTGATTATAGAAGGTCAGAGACAGATATTGGTTGTTAATTATTATTTGTGATAATCTACTTCCGCATAGCCTCCCTTCCCCCATTCCAAGTCCTTTTGGGTTTTTAGTTTATTCTTTTCAGAGCACTGAAACCATAAATAATTAGCCATATTAATAGAGATGTTGATTTGTTAGCAGACAAAATTACCCCTGTATTTTCCTGCAGCTGAGAAGAGCAACTTAGATTTTTCAAAAAGGGAACAGACAAGGATTAGAAAAAAAAATTGATATTGTAAGAGCAATGGTGGGGAAGAATATCAGGAGAAATTGTCTCCCTTAGCAACAACAACAAAACACACACACATACAAAATCTGGCTACTGATTCATGACCCCCTATCCCATGGACCTTATCTGGTTGGGGACAAGGAGGAGGGAAGTGGGGGTGCCGTCATAAGACTTTCTCATACAATGCCTCTACCCCATGGACTGATCCAGTTTGCCCACAGAGGAGGACACACAGCTGATTGGGGACAGGATGGAGGGAAATTGGGGCTACCAACACATTATTTGCTCACACAGTGTATCTAATTATGGATAAGAGAGATTTAAAAAAAGAATACATAATTTAAAATAAAAAATTGATAGAGAAAACAGTTATCACAAGAGCAGAAAACCATTTTTAATAAATAGAATGGTCGATCTGATATGGCAGACATCATTTATTATTTATTAAATATATTTTATCTACTTTTATTTGCCTGATTTTGTTAATACCAAGAACTCCATTTTAAAAACTAAAATATAGAGTCTTCTTTGCATGTAGGAAAACCTACATACTATCAAGGAGATATCAATGGGAAGGATGAGTAAACAGGGAGGAGATGGTGGCTGGAGATAAAGGAAGTCCTTCTACCTAGAAAGATACT
>PVHP010009404.1:40318-50486 GCA_004024765.1 Zapus hudsonius | reverse complement strand
GTGGGATGCAGCACAGTGATGGGTGGGCCTGGGCACATTTTTGAAGCCAATCACGTGGTCTGAAAAAGGCATCGATCACCTGAAGGAATATTGTGGGTTCCAGTCAGAAGGGGGAAAGGCCTGGTTAGGAGCACCCTTGACCTGAAGAGGTGGGGGAAACCCAGGGCTTCTGCCATTTTCCAGTTAGTGACTCAACTATCTCGGTACTCCTGAGAGGTCTCTTTCTCTTCTGGGAGGTTCTTCATTATGATGCTTTGTGGTTATAAACCACAGAGTCCCACCTCCCAGTGGCTAAAGCAGTAAAGAGTTCCTAGGGGCACGTGCCTGATTGGTCCAAGAGGTCTTGCTTCAGGTAAAGCTGGGTCCAGGGTCTCAAATGGTGGCTGAGAGTCCCCTGGGGGCAGAGGCTGCTATCTCTACCCAGAACAAATTTGACTCAAGTACCAGCTCCAATATTTATGTAACTTTCCCCAGCTACTATATGGGAGAGCCGTGGGTTGTCTTGGTGCCTGAGAACACCTCTCCTTTCTTTTCCTGGGTCCACAGAGGACTGCAGGTCAGAAGTCATCATTTGATAGCCTGGAACCAGTTATGGCCTGCTTTTAGTGGTTATGTACTTTCATTTATTTATTTTTGCCTCAAGAGTGGTTTAAACATTGCAGTATCTCACACAAAAATCAGGATTTGTGCTTTCTGTTAAGCACACCGATCCCTGCCCCTATGAACCTGTGCTGACAGGAATTGGCTCTGCATAAGGACCAGGTAGGCCAGCAGTGAGTTCATACCCACCTCAGCCCCAAACCCAGAGCACTGGAAAAGGGTGAGAGTCACTGGGAAACCCTGTTCTGGAGCCTGTTCTTGGCCCTGCCACTCAGGAAAAGAGCTGGAACACAGGATCATGCCCAGAAGAAAGGTGTGTGTGTGTCCCCGCCTGTGTGAGAGCGTCAGGAGAGATGGCGGGAACACACAGTGAAAACTAGCCCCAAATCACCAAGAACAATTGGTGATCTTTTCAATGGCCTTTATTGTATTGATTTTGGGGATTGAACTCGGGGCAAGCACTCTCCCACTGAGCCACATCCCTGGTTTATTCCAGTGATTTTTGTTTCGTTTTGTTTTTCTTGAGACTGGGTCTCTTGTAGCCCAGGCTGGCCTTGTGCTCAAAATGCAGCTGAGGATGACCTTGAATTTCTGATCCTCCTGCCTCCACCTCCTGAGTGCTGGGATTACAGGTGGGTGCCACCACACCCAGTTGATGCGATGCTGGGGATCAAGTCCAGAGCCTTGTGCATGCTAGGCGAGCACTCCACCAACCGAGCCGTATTTGTAGTCTATTTCAGTGATCTTTCAATGACACTGTTGCTCGACTCTCAAAGCTAGAAGTGTTTTGGGATAAGCTACCCCACACTTAGCATCCAGAACCCTGAACTACAGGTTCCCAGTGTCCAAGACAAAGACATCTCCGTCCTCATCCCTAACCTCCCAGAAGATTCTGACTGACTGTTTAAGCCACACATGTATTTCTTGCACATGTTATGGGTCCTGTGACTAGTCCTCACTGAAGCACCAGAAGGTGGGGACAGTAAGTCCCTCCATGGACAAGAGGAACTGGCCTCAGTACCGGCAGATGGCTATGGTGGAGTTTGCAGAGTCCTCCCATGTGTGAGGGGGTCTCAGGAGCCCACACTGAAGAATCGCCTTGGGAATCATGGAGGCCTTCAACTCAAAACAGCCCACGGAAGGGGTTTCCAAGGTGTGGTCTTTCCCTTTCCCCACATCCATGCCATGCAGTTGGCTTTCTGCTTCCACCTTGTTAATGAAGTAATGTTCATGTGTCTGGGACGGAGCCTCCCATAGCAACACGGCCATTGCATTTAGGGGCATGGCTCTTGAATTTAGACCAGGACTCAGACCTCAGCCTTCCTTTCACTAGCTATGAAACCTCCACTAGGTGACTTAACCTCTTGGTGCCTCAGTTTCCTCATCTGCAAAATGGGGATCGTAGTGCCTACCTCACTGGGCTGTGGTGGGACAGAGTGGCCTGCATAGGCTTTTGCTTACAGAAAGCACTCAATAAATGCTGTTTCCCTCAGAAAGAGAACATTTCTCCAGATGTTGAAATAAAAGGAGTTTGATGTGCTGGTGGTTATCGTCCTGAAATTTCTCTTCCCTTTGAAAAATCAGTTTTCAAGAATGGTATCATTCTTTTTAACAAAGTTTGTCTGGGCCAGTGAAACGGGGGTTTTCTTGTTTGCCTGATCATATGGCTTGACCAGAAATATTAAATATTTTAGATTTGGTTATCTGTTTGTTGTCAACTTGCTTGAACCCTGATGGGTGCCCTGGGATTATTTGAGAATTTCTCAGCTCTACAGGTGTGAGTGTATTCATGCCTGTAATCTCAGCATTTGGGAGGCCAAGGTAGGAGGATTGCCATGAGTTCAAGGTCACCCCTGTCTATGTAGTGTGTTTCAGGGGCTGGATAGTGAGACCCTGTGCCAAAAAAATTTCAAATCAAAACAACCTGAGAATTTCTCAGTTGAGGATTTTGAAATTCTAGAACATTCTCAGCAGGGTAGTATTGCCTGGAATGGATGCAGATTGGGTCTGGTGAATTAAAAGCTCAGGTAGACAGTATCAATTTCCTGGGTTGGTATAACACGTGACCACAAGCTGGAAGCTCACAATGAGTTACTGATTTTCTCCCGATCCTGGAGACCAGGAATTTCATGAAGGTGTTAGCAGGGCTTGTGCCTGGGGAGGGTCCTTCCCAGCTCCTCCAGCCCTCAGTGGTTCTAGATGACCCTTGGCCTGTGGTCCCATCACTTTAATCTCTGCCTCTGTTGTCATGTGACCTTCTTTTTGCTCCCCCCAACCCCAATGAGACAGAGTCTTATTACATAGTGAGTTCCAAGTTAGCCTGGGTTGGATAGCAAGACCCTATCTCAAAACACACACACACACACACACACACACACACACACACACACATACACCAAGCAAGCAAAGAGCCACCAAGGGTCTGTGGAGATGTCTCAGTGGGTAGAACACTTGCTGTACAAGCCTGAGTTTGGATCCTAGCACCCTCATAAAAATTGGGTGTGGTCATGCATGCCTGTAACCCCAGCACTGGGGAGGAGACAGGAGGATCCCTGAAGCTTGCTGCTCAGATGGTCTAGCCAAATCAGTGAACTGTTACTTCTGAGGTTCTAGACCTACCTCAGCCAGCTGAGTACTGGGATTAGAGGTGGGCACCACCATGCCTGGGCTAATGTCTCCTCTTCTGATAGGGACATTGGTCATTGGGCTTATTTTAAGCCTAGTTTGACACTCTCTTGAGACCCTTCACTAATGAGATCAACAAAGACCCTCACCCAAAGGCCACTGTATTTTCCCATCGTTATGGCCATAATATGTGACAGAAACAATTTGGCCGAGGGACGATTTCTCTTATCTCATGGTTTCCGTCCATCCTGGCAGGGAAGGCTGCGCAGGTTATGGAGGTGGGAGGTTGGTCACATCACAGAAGACCAGGAAGCAGAGAGCAAGACAGGAAGTGGTCAGGGATAACATACTCCTAAAGGACCTGCCCCTGATGACCTACTTCCAACTAGTTTCCCAAAGTTTCCAGAACCTCCCAAAATAGTGCTGCCAGCTGAGGAGCCCGTGTGGGGTATTTCAGATTCAAATCTTAACAGCCGCATGCTGAGATCCTGGTGGATGTGCATTCGGGGCTGCTATACTCCTTCCATATGTACACACATAGGAACAGACATGTAGTTTGTCAGTGGTATTTCTGTGCAAGTCCTGGGCCCTCTTGGCACTGCCCACCAGATGTGCATTTCCACTGTGAGGGTCCTGTGCTCTATTAGGGCAGACCCCCACCACATACTTCAGAGGCTCAGGACAGCCCCGGAAGGGTGAGAGAACTCCATCCTGAACATGGCCTGTCCATCCCTGGCTGCCTTGTACATCACGGGACTGAAGGCCAGGGATTGTCACCTGGGAGAACAGAGGTGTGCTCATCACATCCAATCAAGGAAGATGGATCTCATCTGCTACTAATGCATTCATTCATTCACTCACACATTCATTCATACATTCATTCACATACATTATTTATTCACACATACTATTCATTCCTTTATTCATTTATTCATCTGTTTGTTTATTCACCAATTTATTCACTCATTTGCTGTGACTTCCATGGGTTTCTCTGGAGCTGTGGTAACAGGTTTCCAAGGTGCAGCGAGCTGACCCGTGGGTACAGTGAGCGTTGAGAAAGAACAGAAGCACCAGGGAAAGATGGCTCCCCAGGAGGCATGAGCTGGGCTCATGTCTGAGTTGCAGGAGCCCTGATGACGCCTACCTCAGCCCTTGCTCCTCCTCTGAGGCCTCCTGAGCCTGGGTCAGAGAGGGTAAAACAGGCCCCAGGCTCCCTCTGGCCCAGAGGCTGCCTCAGGGGTGTGACCTCTGGGAACTTGGCACAGACAGCCGCTGTGGAAGTTTGGGCAGAGCCTCCATCACAGAAGCCAGGCTGAACCTTGCAGCTGACTTTACCCAGCACGCCCAGGTCAGAGGGAGGACCTTTGAACCAACATGTCTTACCTACATTAGCTCTTGTGATAGTTCATCTCTTACTCGATCCTGGGCTGGTGGAGCCTTTGGGAGGTGGAGCCTCTCTCTGTGGCAGAGGGCGGTCTTTGAGGTTGGTTAGGCCAGCCCTCCCTGTTGCTTGCTCTTGCTGCTCCCTTTCTGTTGCTATGTGAAGACGTGAGCCAGTTGCTTTTCTCTGCCATGCTGAATCTCTCCCTTAAAACTGCAAACTTGGAAAAACAAGCCCTTTCCTTCCATCAGCTACTTCTGGTTGGGCGTTTTGTCTCATCAGTGAGAACATTCACTGCTACAGTTCTCAACCAGGGGGCTCAGCGGCTGGATGTTCATCTCATATCTTAGCCACTCCTGTCATATACATCATGAGTATCACACTCTTTGGGATGCCTAAGACCCCCTAAATCCAACATAAAGTGTCTCAAGAATAAGAATTTATTGGGCTAATAAGAATAAGAATTTACTGGGAAGCTCAAGAATGGCTGGGTTTAGGTATAGCTGGATCCAGGGCTCAAACCATGTCTTGTGTCATCTCTGGTTCTTCTCCACAAAGCCAGGCTTTCCATCTCTTGCTTCAGGCCAGTGGATCAACGCTGGCTTCCTCTCCTTGTGTGGCTCCCACCATGGAGGCCTGATCATCCCAGCAGAAATTCACAATGGGCTCTAACTGCCTGATGTAAAATAGACATCCACCTCTGGCTTAATCCCTGAGGTCACGTGGGAATCTGGAGGGAAGAGATAGGCTAAGTGGATGGGGAGTAGGAGGGAGGGAATGCCCTGCAGGCCCTGGGGCTCTTGACAGATGGCCTGCTTCCTGAGCCTCACTACCAGCCAGCGCTTTTTGCTTTTTTCTTTCTTCTCTCCCTTTTTCTTTCCTCTTTTCTCTCTCCTTCCTTCTTTCCTTTCTTCTTTCCTACCTTCTCTTTTTTCCTTCCTTCCTTTCCTTCCTTTTTCTTTCTTCTCTTTTCTCTCTCTCTTTCATTTCTTGGTGTGATGTACACATGCAGGTGTGCAGATGCATGTGCACACATGTGCAGGCCAGAGGAGAATGTCACCCATCCTCCTCTCTTGCTCTTTACCTCACTGAACCTGAAGCTCAGTTTTTAGAGTAGCTGACCATGGACTCTGGTCCCCCATCTCTGCCCTCCTCCGGGCTGGGGTTATAGGCCTGTGTGGCCATGCCAATGTTTCTGTGGGTGTAGGAGGGAAAGACTGAACTCAGGTCCTTATGCTTGCCCAGCAAGTACTCCTACCCATTGACCTGGGCCGTTTGGTTGTTTTGATTTTTAAAATTAAAGAAATATATTTTGTTTACTCATTTGAGAGAGGGGGCAGACAGAAAGAGAGAATGGGTGTGCCAGGGCTTTCAGCCACCATAAACTCCAGACACATGCACCACCTTGTGCATCTGGCTATATGTGGGTACTGGGGAATCGAACTCAGGTCCTTCTGCTTTGTAGGCAAATGTCTTAACCTCTAAGTCATCTCTCCAGCCCTGTTTAGATTTTATTTTTAATTTTTGGTTTCTCTAAACTTTTATTTAAAAAATAAATTATTTATTTATTTTTATATTTTATTTATTTTTCAAGCAGAGAGATACAAAGAGAGAGGAGAGAGAGAGAACACCAGGGCCACCACCTGGTGGGTCTGGTTTATGTGGGTCCTGGGGAATTGAACCCAGGGCCTTAGGCACCAGAGGCAAGTGCCTTATCCACTGAGCCATCTCTCCAACCCTAAAAAATAAATTATTTATTGGGCTGGAAAAATGGCTCAGTGGTTAAGGCATCTGCCTGCGATGCCTAACAACCTGGGTGCGACTCCCCAGTACTCACATACAGCCAGATGCACAAAGTGGCATATGCATCTGGAGTTTGTTTTCAATGGCTGGAGGCCCTGGTGTGCCCATTCTGTGTCTCTTGTTTCTATCTTCTTGCAAATAAATGAATATTTAAAAAATTATTTGACGACAGGGGTGAGTATTCCAGGGCCTCCTGTCACTGCAAACAAACTCCAGATGCATGTGCCACTGTATCTGGCTTTACAAGGGTACTGGGGTTCTTGGAAGCAAGTGCCTTTAACCGCTCAGCCATCTCTCCACCCCCCCTTTTTTTTTTGTTTAGCACCACCATGCCTGGCTCTAGAAAGGAAATCTTTCTCTCTCCTTCATCCCCCCTGCCCAGTTTCTCAGGCTGGCCTAGAATTTACTATGTGGCCAAGAATATCCTTGAATTTCTCATTTTCTTTCCTCCTCCTCCCATTTGCTGGGTTCCAGGTGTGTACCCCCATGCTGTTTTATGAAGTGTTGGGGATGGAACTTAGGACATGTACTTTGGGCCAACACTCTACCAACTGAGCTACATCCTGAGTCCTAGGGAATGCTTCTCCGTGCAAGAGAGCCCACTTCCCTCTCTGATGGTGGCTGAGAGCCCTCGGCCCCTGCAGAGGAAAGGCTGAAGGGCGACTCCAGGGATACAGGAGGGCTGGCTGAGGATGTACATCCCAGTTCCCTTGCCTTCAAGAGCTCCAGCCTGGACATGTGCTACATCACCAAGAAGTCTCCAGCAGGCCCGGTACTGACTGCCTTCCCTTCCATGTCCTATTGCCAGAGTGTCCTGGGGCCACCTTCCATATAAATCACTTGCCCAGGCTCTGCTGGGTGCCCAGCCACACACAGGGTTGTCATAAAAAGAAGAGGGATGGAGCCAGGTGTGGTGATACATGCCTACAAGCCCAGCACTCAGGAGGCTGAGGCAGGAGGATCACAAATTCACAGCCAGCCTGGGCTACATTGTAAGTTTCAGGCCAGACAAAACTACTTCTAGGTTGGGTGTGGTGGTGCACACCTTTAATCCCAGCACTTGGGAAGCAGAGACAGAAGGATTGTTGTGATTCAAGGCCAGTCTGCCCGACAGCCTGGGTTCGATTCCCCAGTACCCATGTGAAGCCAGATGCACAAAGTGGCATCTAGAATTCATGTGCTGTGGCAAGAGGTCCTGGCATTCCCATGCTCACTCACTCTTTCTCTCATTAATAAGAAATAAAAATAAAAATAAATAAAAAGAAGAGAAACTGGATATTGGGTAAAGATGATAGAACCCTGTGACAAATGTAAAAAGCTCTCTGGAGGGCCCCAGAGATTACAACTCGGTGACAAGGTTCAGAGTCTGCAGTTGGAACATTCTAGAAGACACAGGCTTGTAGAGATACAGCACAGCATCTCCTTGGACCTGGGCCTGCCTGGACCCTTGCTTTATCTACTGGAAGGCTGCAAAGTGAAGCTGTACCAGTTCTGAGCAGAGGCCTGGAACTCTTCCTGTCCGTCCCTTCTTCCTCTCAAGCCCGTGTGCTCCAGACCTGTAACCTGAGCTAGCCTCCTGGGGGACGAGGTGTAGGAGGTGTAGCCCAACCGGACTGACATGACCCCAAGCTGGGGACGTACTCCAGTGGTAGAATGCTTGCCTAGCACACGCAAGGCCCGAGTTCCATTCTCACACTGCGAGAAAACAAAACCACAACCTTCTGGGGTTACAGAGGTGCATAATGGGTGCTGGAGACCTAACTCAGGCCATTATGATCACCAAGTACTCTTAAATACTGAGCCATCAGTCAGCCCTGAAGAACAGTAAGTTTTCCATTATGCACCCCTGTAGCCCCAGAAAAATGCCAAGCTCTTCTGCTCATAGGAATGGGCAGGTCCCAGGCAGAAGCTGCTGGAAGGCCTGGGGAGGGCAGTTCAGAACCACATAGACTTAACATGGTGGTAAAGTCTGTCACCTCAATATTCTGGAGGTAGAGGTCGTTCTTGGCTATATGGCAAGTCTGAGACCAATCTGGGCTCCATGAGACCCTGTCTCTAAAAAACAAAATCTGGGCTGGAGAGATGATGGCTCAGTGGTTAAGGTGCTTGCTTGCAAAGCCTGATGGCCCAGATTCAATTCCCCAGTACTCATGTGAAGCCAGACATACAAATTCCCTGTACACCTAGAGTTTGTTTACAGTGGCAAGAGGCCCTGGTGTGCCTATATTCTCTCTCATAAATAAAAATATTTGGACTGGAGAGATGGTAAGTGGTAAGGTGCAATCCTAATGACCTGGGTTCGATTCCCCAGCATCCATGTAAAGACAGATGTACAAAGTGGCACATGTATCTGGAATTCATTTGCAGTGGCTGGAGGCCCTGGTACACTCACTCTCTCTGTTTGCAAATAAAATGATTTTTTTAAAAAAAGCTCTATGGAATACAGAAGGCTTATCAAACTTCTGCTATCCTGAAGCCTGGTCTGTAGAGTAGATATTACCTGGAGGCTGGGGTACTGCAGCTCAATTCTTAATATGATCCCCAAGAGACAGTGTGCCCAGAAAAGCTTGCATAAGGCCCTGGCTCAGGCCCCAGGTGAGAAAACCCATGAGCACCCACTGGTGGATCCTTTCAGTATTTCAATTTATTCAAGTGAGAAAACTCCGGATAGGCAACAGGCCAAAAACTGAAGGTCTGTAAACATGGCGACTTCATTCCCTCCCTGCCCCTTCTTGTGAGGGCTTCCTGTGCCAGGGAGAAGAATTCTAGTTGGCAAATAGAGGATGAGGCGTGTGACGTGGCAGGACAGGCAGACTCTTCTCTTTATTCTGCATCAGGCCACTGTGGCCTCCTGAGTCTGGTGCAGCATGGACCCCTGTCTGGCCTCTGGGCAGCAGACACAGGCAGGCAGGGAAGCAGTTGGCTTCTCCAGGGCTCTGCACCGAAGGGCTGGCACGCGCAGGCAGGTGGACAGGTGAGTGGGGCAGGCATGGGGGCGGAGCGTGGAGCGTTCACACCAGTGGCCTCAGCACCTCCCCTGCAGAAGCTAGGCTCTCCAGAACAGTCCATCAGGCTCTATCAGTCCTTGAAGGGGTCGTGTGTGTCCCCTGACTGCTCCTTCTCGGAGGCCAGGAGCTCCCCGTTGATCTCTTGCAGCGGGTGGTACACATACTCCCCGTCCAGGTGCCGGTTCCTCTCTGCCCGGGAGCCCAGGAGCAGGGACACGTTGGTCACAGCACTGAAGAGCAGCAGGAAAACCAGCACCAGGGTGAGGGCCAGCCAGGTGGTCCTGGGACAGAAGAGAGACCTGAGTGGAGGCAGGCAAAGAGCACCCAGAACCCACAGGGAGAACACTGAGCCCAGTGAGCTAGATGGGAACCAGGACACACTGAAGACATGGGACAGTGGTCAGGTGGGCCACTGAAAAATATATTGGGTGTGGTGGCTCACACCTTTAATCCTACTACTTGGGAGGCTGAAGTCAGGGGATTGACTGGGTTACAGAGGGAGTTCTGGGCCAGCCAGGGCTTGAGTGACACCCTGCCTCATCCTCCCAACCCCCAAAACTACACATTTGGGTGCTGGGAAGATGGCTCAGCGGCTCAAGGAGCTTGCCTGAAGAGCCTCTCAGTCTGGGTTCAATTCTCAAGCCATCCAGGTAAAATGGAACCAAAAAGTGACACGTGTCTGGTATTTGCAGTGGCAAGAGGCCCTGATGAGCACACACGTATACATAAATAAAATTTTAATTTTTTTTTT